>QOCX01000709.1:27740-71285 GCA_005959815.1 Sarcophaga bullata
GCCGCTCAGAAAATTTCTGGCAAAAACTCTAAAAGTAAATAAAATTGCCATGAAAAGTTTCTCAAAAATCTATCGTTCGAAGTCAACTTTTAACTGCAGGTCTATCCACTCATTTATAATATAACACACGCAATATTTCTAAATGAATAAGTACGTGAACGAACAAAATTGTTGAATTCGAGAATGCATAAATTCACAAGAGATCCAACGGTGCCACTGTTTGGTATAGATTTTGGGTTTTTTAAAAACGACGTTGGCCAGGCCATCACTATTAGCTGGCCATATCAACTATTATCAACTCCTGTTCGCGACTAAATGAGCATCAACGCTATGGAACTGCACGAGCTCTTTGAGGATATCGTCATTTCAGATAGATGTGATATCCGAAATCGTACACCATTAGACGTTTTTTTTTTTTGAAATTTAAGCCTTAGTGGTAGCATAACCTGACTCGGTCATGACCTGATTATGAACCAGAAGGTATTATTCAATAGGTCTGTTGATTATATCTCACACACATTCTGTTTTATTTAAATTTAATGATAACAAGCGCTTAAGAAAGGGCTGTGCTACTAAACATTAATTATACAGTATTCCCTGGATATAAGCAGCCCTGATATAATAATTCCCCGCTTAGTTGCACTTGAAACTTAGGCAATCTTAATTTTTGCTTTAGAATATACTGAAACTATTTCGATATACTCATCCTGCTCTTAAGCAGTTCCTACTTCGAAACGCGAAAATTGTACATTGTATTTTAAATTTACTGTTATAACAACTATCTTTTCAAATTTAATCTTGTGCTATAGCTCCTTCGTTGCTGTGGTTAAACGTATCCGGAGTTACTTTGCCTTTGGAAGCCAATATCTACCGCTAACGGAATACGTCAGATTTATTCGAAAAAGTAGTAAAAAAATGAATGGATAGCGCAATGCAACTGTGGTATCGCAATCTCAGATAATTAATTCAGAGAGCCTGCATACATTTATGAACGTTCTTCTTCTAATAATATGACTTGGTACATATCTCTAGCGAGTCAACGACCTGCTTATATGCCTACTTAATGATACAATAGGGCTCTTGTCTATGTGTCCTTCATCTCCTACAGCAATTTCTAGGCAGTGATCCCGAAGTAACACGGAAACGCAGCAAACTGAGCAAAATAATTAAATCCCTCTCTAAGCAGCCGGCATTCCATTGAATACGAAACCAATGCTGTCAGTGATACAAAAAGAATTCTATCAACTTGACAAACATTCGGCTTTATCCTCCCAGTTGCGGAGTTTCGATATAAGACTTCACTGCTTATAAATACTGTCGTGCAAGTATTTTAAAAAGTGTTTATATCTGGGGAATACTGTAACTCTCTTCATAGAATTGTTTTATGCAGAGCAACATTACACATTCGATACAAATACTGATGCAGTAGAAGGCAAACTTATTCTGAATCTTATTTTGTTTTTTTAGTAATTTGTTTATGCCTGATTGCCGTAGGGTATCCAACTGATTACACTTGACCATTTCATTGGCAAACGTTGCGCTTTGCGTTGGTGAAACATATTCATTTGGTACATTTTCGTTGTTTTTTTTTTTTACCAAGTGAATGTGAACGAACCGAAAGAAAACACGGATGTGTGCAGCAGAGTCCAACAAAAATTTTCAATTTTGTTTTGTTTGAAAACTTTGAGGAGGGCAATATTTGCTATGATATATTGATAAAATTATAATACAAATATGTATGTATGTATGTATAGAATGTTGTTCGAAATAAAACATATATACATACATACATACATTCATATCACAATTATAACATTGTGAACACATGTGTACATACATGCATACATTTATATGGTATCGTACATGTAAACTGTATAATATGCATTAACATATGCATGTGTATAGGCATTCATATATACAATATGATACATTTTTATGTATAAACGTATGTGTTTGTAGTTTTATACATAAAACAATTTATGCTAATGGCGTGCAACAAATGCGTGCTTTGGCAAATATCCAAAACAATAATAAACAGCACACGCAGCACGAGAATAAACAAAAAAAAACCAAAAAAAAAAACAAAAATAAAGTTAAATTGAAACCAAAACAAACGTAACATATACAAACAGAATATAATAACAACAACAACAACAACAACAATAACTAAAAATGTTTAATAATGTTGCAATTGATACTCTGTTGCACATTTGAACGTATCGCACAAAACGGCATTTGCCATGCCATGCTATGCTATGCCATGCTATGCCATGTCATGCATTTCATATGCCATCCTCATTAAAAGCCATTTTAATACATTGAACATCAAAAAAAAAAAAAAAAAAAAATAATGTTTGTTTCGAAACAAAACAAACACACGCACCGAAAATGAAAATGTAACATCAGTTTATTCATGCCAATTAAATTCGTATTAATTTAGACTTTTTTTCGTTGTGGATTTTGAGTCTGTCTGCCATAATAATAATAAATGCTGTTGAAGAGAAAAATGCACAGAGGCCAAAATAATTATGGGCTAATGTAGCATAAGAACATTAATTTAAATAATTGTAATGAAATCTACAACAAAAAAAAAAAATGGCATTTTATTTATTCGATTCGATTCTGTACGTGTTATAAAAATTTTTAATTGACTTCCAAGAAAACTATTTAAAGGTGACGTTATTGCCAAAAAAAAATAAAAGAAAACAATTACTACACCACACTTGTGCTAAAAGAAATTGGTACTATGGATGGATATACGATATATTATACTCAAATAAATTCAATCAAATCCATGAACTACTTGCTCTAAAAAGTAAAAGCGGAGGGTACACAACTCAATATTAATTGTAAATCAAGTATAACAAAGAAGATCCTATCATTCTTCTTCTAGCAATTAGAGTAAAACTCAAGGGTCTTATTTACAGTCTAGAAGTTGAAATAGTAAAATTGTATGTTTTTTTCAAAATATTGTAAGGAATTATATCTTCCCAGAATTGCAGGATGTCCATAGTACAGGTTGGGCTTGGATTTAAATGAATTGAATCTTAAAGCCACCAATTCAGTCCTCTGTCTTAATAGTTGGCTAGAGGGGAGTCAATTGAGTATAGTAAATAATACCTTGGCTGCAGAGGAACACAGCGCATTAGTGATCAGAATAGCTAACTATCTGGTAGACTTTGTGCAAACAAACACCATGCATATCACATTCAACATGAATGAATTTTAATCCAACGTCCTTCTATTTATCCTCCCACAACCTGTCTTCCTAGTTTTAACACAATACACTGCATGAGCAGAGTTTGTATAACAAAACGGAACCGAAAGACAGAATGATACGCTAACATTAAAAAATAATTTTTACTAGCTTAGCTTGAATCTTTTGTGTAAAATCTTTGGGAATTGAACTTTTAAATATTTTTCTTTAGAATTTTTAAGGAATACTTTAATTTAATTAATGCAGAGTAGCAACTCTGATCTGATTGTACGAGTATAAGAGTGTGATTAAATGAAATGAAATTTAAATTTATGTTCAGTACAAGACTTTATTAATTTTTTTTTTGTCTTGTGAAAAAAAATGGCCACTAATTTATGACAACAACATACAATTCATTTATGGTGCGTACATGTTTATTCATAAAAATGTATGTACAAGTACGAGTATACTGAGACATTTTCACTTGTATCTACAAGCATGGACAGGAAATTAATAAGAATATGGTTCCTGAACACGCATTGGAACAGTAACTAATAGCAGCATGAACCAAAATAATTATCGTAAAGCAAAAATTAAAAAAAAAGAAAGAAAACGAAGAAAACCTGAATAAAAAAGAATTAAAAAAATAATATTCTGTTAATAAATTATTATTCCATTGAAAACTACAAAGAAGGGAGAACAAAAAAAAGGAGGAAAAATAAACGCAATATGGAGTGAAAAATATAAATGAAAACTGTTAAATGTCACGCGTTTAAAAGTAATTTTTTATATTTATTTGCCATTAAGAGTGTAGATTTATGATTTTGTAACGCGAAATAATGTCAAACAAGTTGAACATTTCTCTGATTAATAACCTTTAATAGGTAACTAATTGGATAGTGGGTAACGGTGTTTCTCTTATAAAAAAAACCAAACACACACAAAATACAAAATAATTAAATTAAATTTATTAAAAAAAAATTTGTAATTAAGAATACCAAATGAGTACATTTATTGATTACTACAGAGTTTATTTATCGATTATTAATCGATATTCTAGTATATTTTGATATTTATAATACGGGAGACCTTAACTTATCGAATTTAAAAAAAAACTTATTAAAAAACACGTCCTCTCTAAGCCCTCTAGACACCTTGACGAAGTTATCAAGACAGATTTGTTGGAGCCATGACGTTTCTGCCCCAAATCATTTCTTTATGATATTGTTAGACGAGACTAAGATCGGAAAATAGTACGAGCGAGAACGAAAGAGCAATGAATAAATGAATTTTTACCATTCTTACAAGGTAGTCACCTGGTAACAGCTGACAAACACAAACTAATGATCCTGCTGTGACAAATTTTAACAAGAGTCAAAAGATATATACCGGGTGGGCCATTCATCTGTTTAAACCTGAAGCATCGGTTATTTCGAATCTGGCAAAACTTATGTCATTCTATTCTGTCACAAAATTCAGTATATTGTCTCCACTGAACGTAATGAATCGATTTACTCTTGAGCAACGATAGGATTCATTGAAAATTTATTTCCAAAACGAAGACAATTGGTTGGAAATTGCACGAAAATGAAAAAAATTTTTTTTTTTTGATGAAGCTGATTTTCATCTCGATGGGTATCTCAATAACCAAAATTGACGAATTTGGGACTCTTACAGAAGCCAATGCGAGTGACTGTTTGGTCAACCGAGAGACCTATCACACCATTATAATCGATTTTTTGTACCCGCACTTCATTGTTTTGATGTGAAAGATGTTTGGTTTCGACAGGATCGTACAACTTGCCACACATCTCATGCCACAATCGATTTATTGCGTCAAGCTTTTTATGGCCGTTTAATTATACGAAATGTTGATGTCAATTGACCACCAATAAGTTGCGATTTGACTCCGTTGGACTATTTTCTGTGGGTCACCGTTAAAGAAAACTGCTATGCCTAAAAACCAAAGAAAATTAAGCATTTTAAGGCCAATATCGTGATTCCGTTACTGAGATACGACCAGATACATTCTATAAAGTGCACGGAAATTGGTCCAATCGATTGAGGTACTGTGAGGCCATCTGCAACAGCCATCTGAATGAAATAATATTCCAATTCTAACCGGAACAATTATACTTTACAACAACAAAATAAATTTGGAAAAATTTTAAACCATTTTTTGTTTAATAGTATTCTTAAATTTAAACTGTTAAATGTTCCACCCTTTGAATTTTCTTGTCACGCAAGATGTTTTCATGTAAATATTTCCTACAGATGAGTTAGTGATACTTGGCTATATACCCTACAATGACAAGTGGAATGTTATCTTCCAGGCCTGGAGCTATAGCTGGTCTTGTACACAAAAAATTTCCCACAAAATCTAGTTTAGTTGTGTCTAATCGCAAGGTTTATGGTATCTTGTATCGTGTATCATATATCCATTGAACTGAAATGGTTTCCATTCTGTACTTTAAGCCTAAAATGTATTTCTTGTCCTATGGGTTCCGTTTATTTAATTTCACAAGCTTATAGATTTTACTGTGTTATTACTAATGCGTCATTCCTACCCTTTCCATTATCATTTTAGTTTATAAAAGTATGCCATTTTTACCTTCAGCCTTGAAGGCTGGCATTTAACAATCATTATCATTTGGTTGGCCAACGAATCTATAAAACTTTTGTGAGAAAGTGGTTTTGACTCAAAAACAAAAGCGATTGCATAACATTTACGCTCTAGTACCTGTTGCTGGGGAAACCAATGCTGAATAGGAAACTTAATTTTTAATTTTTTATTTTGTGCTAAGGTGTAATGCCCAAATGAAATTTCTTTAACAATCAACTTGCAATTGTAGTTACTACTTGTGTATGCCAAATAAAATGATTTCCTTCAAACAATTAAGACTAATTTTTCATGTTTAAGTCAAACATGTCTTTTGTACAAAAAAAAAAAAAAAACAACGACGCTCTACCATAACAAACCACTTCCGTATTTCGATGTTTTCTGGTTCATATTGTTATTAAAACAAATCCCTTCTCAAATTATTTCGGGCACAATGATTTTGGGAGTTCTTTTGTGACTGGCGTTCTAATTACAGCAAAAAAATGTATTTCCATGGATAAACGCTGTGAAAGAGAGTAGTTTACACAAACCATTTTACCTCTTTTTCAGTCAATTAAATGCAGAAATACCGATCATAAGATAATCAACAGTTACTCATATGTGTAGCCACTTCTCTTGAACCGAATTCAGCCTAAAGAGTACTTCAGTGAGCCTAGTATAGAACGAAATAAAACCAATTTACATGCCTATCTCAGATATATTTCTGTTTTACAGCATACATAACGACAATTTTTGAGATCAGGGTCCTAACGCTAGGGTGCATTTTAAAAAGAAAAATATCAACATTGATCAGCGTTGTTTTTGAACAGAACATTTAAAAAAGTAGTAAATACTTGCAAGTAGATTAGGGTAGGTAAGATGTCTTCAAATGAAGAGAACCCACATAGGCCAACAGTTAAACTCATAGTGGTACCACAATCAATTCTACCCAAATATTCCCTAGAGAAACCAAATTGGTGCAAAATAAATCTTGCCATTGAAGCAGCCTTTAGATTAGAAAGCTCGTTCAGAGATGTCATAAAATGAAAAGTCAAAAACTTTCGTTTCTTTAGGACAAGAGCAGGACACTGACACATAATATGACACATTGTCCTCCTCAGACTTATTGATCCTGCAGAAGTCATTTGCCAAAGTGCCGAATGCGATGAATGGTCATGGGATTTACGAACAGAAGTTCTTTATACTTGCTAGTATGTACACATTCATAATTGGCCTTTACAACCCTTTACTCAGGATTGCGACGTAGCTTCTCATACCACTTATATTGTGTGTCAATTTTATACATGAGTGGCGGGATCTACAGTTTAAAGTCGATTCCGATCGACAGATTTTTTTGAGAAACTTTTCATGGCAATTTTATTTACTCTCAGCGTTTTTGCCTGAAATCTGCTGAGAGGAAGCCGACGAAGAAATATTTTCTTTTTATATTTCGTTTCTGATGTCTGAGCTACGGATAAGTACCTAAAAAAGAAAATGGATAACGGGTGCCATAGAAAATCAGTATCGATTGAATATCAGTGATGATGAAAAATGCACTTCTTTTCAGAATTATAAACAGAAAATATCACGGTTTAATCCGGGACAACCATCAGCTTCGGCTGCAAAACTAAATCGATTCGAAAGAAATACAATGCTGCTTATCTAGTTGGTCGAAAAATGTATGATGTAGGTCCGAAAACTTGAGGAAACTGTTAAAGCAGATTGCCACCTACAACAAATTATCAATTTAAACCATGCCTTTTGATCGAAAAACGACCAGAATTAAGCTTGGTTCATTAAACTTGGATACTTCCGACTACTATTTATTTGGAGCGATGGAACGAATACGTATTGACTTCTATTCCTTCGATAAAATCAAATATTTGGAACTAATTGGTTCGCTTCAAACAACAAACAGTTTTATTGCCGTGTAATTCAGAAATTGTCTGAAGATGGAAAAAATGTAGAGCCAGCAATGGTCAATACTTTGAATGAAATGCTTGTACATTCCCATTAAAAATTAATCTTTGATTTAAAAAAAAAAACGTGCACTTAATACCGGTACACCTGGTAACTGTTCAATGTATACAGTGATGCCACTCAAAATTGAACAAAATCACACCAAAGAAATTTTCAATTGCTATTTATCGGTTAGCTAGTAGTAGGTAGCAGTCTGTTGGCTTATTAGACATAAGACAACGGTTCAAACCCCACATCAGATATCTCCAACAAATCGAAATTTAAAAAATATTTCTTCGGCGACTACCTCTCACCATATTTCTGGCAGAAGCTCTGAGAGTTAATAAAATTGCCATGAAAAAGTTTCTCAAAATATTTATTTTTCGGGATAGACTTTAAATTGTAAGTCCCGCAACTCATGTTTAAAATAAATGCGCACAACATAACTGGTGTAAGAAGCTAGGACGTAATCCAGACTGAAGGGTGAAATACTACAAATACTAAATTTCAGACCTAAAAATCTGTGTTGGTGTGAAGTAAAAAATAGTTTTCTAATTCAGAAACTGAAATATTTTCTGCTTTTTGATCACCTTAAATAAGGTTTTATTTGTTCTAAGTTTACCTTCTCAATTAAAAGTTTTTCATAATTTTGCGTTCATGAGTAAACCTATAATTGTCATTTCATTGTTCGTTTCGTTTGATTTAGAATGATAGAAAGAATAAAAAGAAAAACTTTGGAAATTTTTTAAAACATGATTTAAAGCAGTAGAGTATAGCCATGCATGCGAACCCCCACAAACTAGAAAGTGTGGTAAATCGAAAACTATTAATTCAACTTGAAAATCAATGATCATAAATTTAATAAATGGCTTAATTGATCATTGCTTAAGCTCGTCTAAAAAAAAAATAAAAAAAAAATTAAAATAGGGATGGAAACAGAAGCTGAGTTTACTCTTCAATGTTATCAGAATGAAAGTAATGTTATCGATATGCATGGATATTATAGACACTGCTACAGATGTTGTGTAAATTGTATATCAAGTGGAGGGAAGATGCTCTTTTCTACTTTTCCCATTTGTTTCAAAAGAGATTTGTTGTTCAAGTATCCTGCACGCACACACAATCATTGTTATCGATACCAATAATTTTGGGAAAAAAAATATATTTTTTGCCACTCATAACTGACATTTATGGTCACAATTTATTTGATAAATTTCACACATCTTAACGAAGAAAATAAAAGAAAACAAAAAAAAAAAAAAAAAAGAAAAAAGCTAAACAAAATGGGAAACAAGATGGAAAACTAAACTAAACGAAACAAATAAAATGTAGATATTATTGTAAATGATACATTAAGAGATACACAGATACACAGATACATTATGTGTATAATAAAAATACCAGCCATTGAATGCCATAGAAGTAAAAACGTTCCAATTTTTTTTTTTCGTTTTTGATTATATTTCAAGCAGAACACATAGCACATATCCCCCCCAAACGCCCTTTTGAAAATAATTTCTTTATTTGTGTTATCATTTCTCTCCATCCATGCATCCATGCATCCATCCATCTCTCTCATTCTCGCTCTTTCTCACTTTTAATAAATGTTTAATATTTTCGATATTTTTTCTATTATTGATTGTAATAAATAATATCGGATTAGAAAAACTTCCATGTCTACTTATGTCTTCTATGGTGCTATGATACTTTCTTTTTCGTTTTCATGCATTACACAGAGAATTTCGATATTTCGTTGGTTATTATATCCATAGAAAGTCTCTTTTATTTTATTTCCCCATTCCGCCTTTTTCTTTTTCCATATCCCACCCACATTGTGACATAACGATGCCATTGTCCTCCTCCAAATATTTCTGTTTTGCTTTGCTACTGAATACTTAGGCCGCTGCCTACGCAAGTTTGTCATGTTGTTGATGTAACGGCACAAATTGACTATAACGAGACATATAATCACCAATGGATTTAAAGATTATTACTGAAATCAATTTTAATACATTATTAGTTCAAGATATTGGAACATATACACATGCACATACACATACATATCACTCACAAACATATAACAATACATTCATACAATATAAACCCATTCATAATCGCATACATATGGACACATTCAATACAATTGTGCACAGCGGTTTGGACGAGACGCATTAACCGCAATTGTAACTTCATTTTGATTAAGGGCGTAAGAATCAAGGCTTCGCAATTCTAATCGCACGAGTTTTTAAATGCCGCGTTTAAACAGAAAGCAGACTTAAAACCTTTTTTCTGTTTTCTGGGATCGGTGCCTAACTAACATGGTATATTCATTAAAATTCATCGGGAACACAGGCTATCCATGTAGAACATTCATTTGGCTTTGTCTACTTTTATGGGTCAAGTTAACTATAATCGACTGTGGGTTTGAATCCAGTCTTTCGCAACGGATATCAAAACCAACTACATTTCATTTTCGTTTGCTTACTTGTGTGTTATTTTATCTTGGTCAACGATTTGAAGACAAATGGTGGTCTAGTGACAGTAGACCACCAGTGTACCATTAGATTTTTAAGGTATTGTGAACGCAACTGCTAGTGAATGTTTTTTTATGTTCTCAGTAACCCATCATGTTTCGAATCCCTAAAGTATACAGATTTCAGGCGCATATTATAAATGCGAATTTAGCGTTTAATTTCCAATTGTTTTTTAACTTGTAGAATACTGTTCTGGCTTATTTACACGTGCCTCTAGCCCAAAGTTGGTGCCGAGATCTATTGTTATTACGCTTCCCAAGAGCTAAACGGAATGACGGTTAGTATTGGTTTGTCATTTAATGCAGATCTTCTTTACTTTAACGCTTTGATTCATAGACCATATTTTAAAGGCGTTAAGCTTAAATGATTTATTTCCCTTGGCATATCCTCTTTACTGGGGCCAACGGAACGAAGTCGTCTGCATAATCTGAATATTTTGTTTGTTGTTTAACGCTCCATTGTGTACTCCTGTACTTTGTCCTGTTGTGCATGGCAGAATTTCATCGAATGCAAATATATCTTAAATATGGAATAGATGACAACCTTGTTTTACACTCGAAAATAAATTTTCCTGGCAGTGTGAAACACCTATTTTGACGATGTCTTGTCTTATTCTGCTTTTATAAAGTCGTTGATCTAATCCGGTACTGGGCAAGATATATTTTGTCTTCTATTGATTAAAGTTAAATAGAGAGTTACGTTACATTCATTGCAATACTCTATTATAATACGAATGCAGTTAATCTGGTCAATGCATAAGCGATTCGAATAAAAATCATGTTGTTTGCATCGTAGTTAACCATCAAGAGAAAGGAGGAAGTGCTTGAGCACAATTTTTTTTTATTAAATGTTTTACATACAACCAGAGTTAATGTGTTTCTTTCTCTAGTTGTTATTAAATTTAAGTTCCCCTTTAATTATAACGCTTTCCTTTCAATCGTATGATATCCTCTCCATAATCCAGTAGGCGCCTAAAGCCATTTAATTTAAATTAAAAAAACAATTTTCTTTTCTAATTTTAATTTTTTTTTATCATTTTAAGACTAAAAACAAAGTGATTGCACAATGCAGGCATGTGTTATGTGACATCTAAACATCTACTAGAGTTTTTTTGTACAATTTTGAAAATCGTTTCAAGCTGTAACATAACGATACGTTTCCAATACTCTTACTTGGTAAAACAAGAGGCATGCTGCCTATAGCAATTTGTAATTTGTGATTTGCACATTGAACTTCAAATAGCTGTTCAAAGGAGTGTGCACTAAAAGATTTGAACGTACTTCAAAGCTTATGACTGAGAAAATAAAAGCCATCGCTTTGCTTTTGTTAATAAAATTTGATTTTTTTTTTAGAAAATTGACAATTTGAATAAGAGTTCTATGTTTTTACATTCTTCTCCTCGCACTCGAAGCAATTCAAAAAATTTTAGCGGGCCACACAACACCACTAAGGGCCATTATTACAACTTGCCGTTAAAGAAGGGATTAGTTAAAGGTAACTTTAACTAAAGGGAACTGTAAAGTTACCTTTAATTTATTTTCGTTATTACACATACATTCATACATACATAACAGGCCATTACAACCCTTAAGTCTGGATTACGGTCTAGCTTCTCACATCACTTATGTCGCGTTTTATACATGAGTGGCGGGACCTACAGTTCAAAGTTGACTCCGAAAGACAGATTGTGCGAGAAAATTTTCATGACAATTTTTTTTTACTCTCAGAGAGAGCTGACAGGATAACGCCGATTAAATATTTTCTCATATTTCGTTTCGATGTGTGATCTGGGGTTTAAACTGCGGCCTTATGTCTAATAAACCAACATAATACCTACTAGACTATGGCGACAAAGTACAAAAAATTAAATACACCCGAGTAACTACCTACCTATGTATGTATATATGTTATGTTATCAAATGAACTTTAAGTTACAAATTTTCAACATTTTTGATGGATCTTCATTATTTACATGAAAATTTCCGGTTTGCACTTTTGAATGATTACCAGAAGTCGTCTAATATTTGCGATTTGCGCAAATTATTATGCTTTCTGCAAACATTAACCAACTTCCGGCAGTTGGCCCAACTGAATAGGCACACATTTTACAACAAACTCTTAAGATCATTCAGAAAACTTTGAAAATTTTTAACTTAAAATTCGTTTGATAAGACAACATATATAAAAATTATGACTCAGTTGTTATACTCTTTAAATAATAACTGCGGTCTTTTTTGTCCGATTTTATCAAACGAAGTATCAAACTCTTCACAAGAGAATGCAGTTTAAAAGTGTCACCACTTGTTTTATAGTTTTTAATTAAATTGTGCAATTAAGAATGGCCAAACTTGCAAAAATACGAAAAAAATAATATTTTCCAAGTTTAACCCATCAAAACTCATAACCAATAAGTTTGAACAAAATGTTTATGCATACCGTTTTAAGGGCTAATCTCTCCCCTTTTTAAAAAATTTTGGATTTTTAAAATAAGTTGAAGCATATTCATTTTTTTCAAATAAAGCATGTACAAATAGACCATATACTCGACATAAGCCGTTAAAGGGTTAAGAAATTTTGAATGTTAAATTAAAATCTGACTTTACAATTACAATTCTATGGCATAAATGATAAATTATATTTCTTATATGCTCATCAAATATATACACGACAAGCTGTTATTTAATTCACATTATAGTTGATTGTAACCACTGTGCATCAATTGATTCTAATGAATGATACCAAACAAAAGCCTTTATATTGATTTCTTTCTTGTTTTTTTTTTTTGGTTGGGGGGGGGTGGTATATATTGATAAATGTTATTGATACGTGTTTGTATTGTATTACGTACACATTTATAAACTTAATCTAACGGTAAATATTTCTAGTCCATTTAATAAATTCCCTATAATTCACAACAGTCTAAGGGCCAATAATCTGAGTATGACAATGCCAAAGATTCTGTTTTTTTTGTGTGTGTTTCTTTTTCTAAACTTTTTGGCCATTTAATATGTGTGTACGTGTGTGTGTGTTCCTTCAAATTTATTCACATGTGATGCACTCCAAAATGATAATACAATATAATATTGTATTAATACTTAAATATTATTTTATTATTGATTTATATTGGAAATTAATCATTTGTTGTTATTGTTATTATTATTATTAGTATTGTTATTGTTGTTGGAATGGAATGATAAATTGAAAATAAAATGATTATCATATTAAATTATTATATTGAATATTGAGTGAAATATGAAATCAAATCAAATTAAATGTGAAGGCAAATCAATTTCCAAAAAAACCAATGTGACAGTGCCATCACAGTATGTATACAGAATAAGCCTCAATTTTTTTTCCCCCTAAATATACGCAATGTATACCAACACAAAAGACATATTTGGAAGTAATAAACAGGGATAAACCAATTAAGAAGAGGATTTTGGTTTTATATTTTTTGTAACTTTGAAAACTTGGGTACAAATCTTTACACTTACTATCATGAGATTAGTAAGCTTGTGTAGGTTCCCATATAAATTATTCACTGAGAAAAATAACTTGTTTGTTGACTAACTCAGAAGTGTCTTTACCACAAATCGGCGTAAAGAGATGATCGAGTTGCACTTGTTATTATCGTACTTCCACTAAAAGCTCAAACAGTTGTTAAAATCGATAACAGAATGCCAAGGCTTCCTGCAGTCTCGAGGATTATTCTTTTCATTTTAAACATTATTTTGCATTCCGAATTTATGAATTACTCTCAATAATGGAAGATTACACAACTTAAACCTATTAATTGTTGTGGCTGTAGTCTAGTAGGTAGTATGTTAGTTTATTAGGCGTGAAGAAACGGTTCAAACCCCGGGTCGGACAGCCACCACCAAAACGAAATATGAAAAAATATTTTTTCTGCGACTTCCTCTCAGAAGATTTCTGACAAAATCTTTAAGAATAAAGGAAAATAGGCAAGAGAATTTTCTCAAAAATCTGTTGTTCGGAGTCGACTTTAAACCTATAAGTGCCGCCACTCATATATATAACATAAGTGGTGTGAGAAACTAAGTCGCCGTCCTGACTGAAGAGTTGTAATGATCAATTATGTACGTATGTCACGGAGTAATATAATGGAGTTTTTGAAAAATTGCATAATCAACAAGAAGGTGACTCTGAAAGTTCCTGCCAGTCTATAGCTACGGTAGTACGGTAGCGTATTTATATTTTGATGTTCATGCTATTTTTACTTTGTACTTCCAACTTACCTTTCGTAAAGATATTGCTCTTCCAACTTACATGAGAACATATGTACATAATGCCTGTCGACACTTGTATGTTCACACATCACATCATTCAGCTAAAAAGGTGGTTAAACCTATGGAGGCTTTCTTCTTAACTATAGGCTGGAAGAATGGACTCTATGATTCTGATTGATCCCGACAGTTGGGACAAAAGTGGCAGTTTTTGGTGCTTGGAGTGAAATTTTCGTAGTACTTGGAGAAAGTCGTGGGTAGTTTCCTAGCGTTAATCAATGCCATCAAAAGATGAATCAATTGAATAGAAAACCCATCCAAGCATAACATTCTTATGATGATGATTCTTAAGTCGAAGACAGTATGGAACTGTTTTGGGGAGACTGAATCACCTGGATCACGGAAACCGATGGGCTAGCCTCTATTGGGTTATAGGTAATGTAGGAATCCCGACAATGAGAAGTCAAGCCTAATAAAATTTTGAGGAAGGAGGCAACTTCCACAGCGCTTATATGCCCAGAATCCTTCTGTAGAGTGGGCAAAGATGTTTGTCAGCGCAGACTCTTTTCAAACCAAATGAATTTCAGATCATCTAAACTGAATGAAGATTGATTTTTTCCGGCAAAACAGTGCTCAAATAATGCTCGATGATGAAATTAAAGGGCAATAAAAATTAGAAAGGAGAAGTAATAATTGTAATTTGTAAGATTTTAATTTTATGTGCCCTTCAAATCGAAAGTTCTTGGTTTTTAAGTGATAACTGCGCCACAGCATTTTTAGAACTAAATGTCCAGAACTCTAAGCCAACCTTTTGCATGACGGAGAGAGATGATTTAACTAATAAAATACAACAAGCATAACAAAATTCGAAAAGGTATTTCAGTGCATATTCAGTTTATTTCAATTTATTACAGGGAAATCACATACTTTACTTTCTTGATTAAAAACTAGACCACCAGGACACGGTCTGGCCACTTCACATTCGCATTGGCATACAATATAGCCACCAGTACTATCGTCAGCAAATAGTGTACCGTCTGGTTGATTTTCACATTTGCCATGACTCTCACATTTCGTACCTGAAGGCCCGGCTGAAGGTCCAGTAGGTGGAGTCATTTCGTCAGAACACTTAACATTTTGCGGATAGGTGCAGATATGATTTTCTAGATCGTATAATAAATTATTGGGACATGATAATACATTGGCACAATCTTCAATGCAAACAGCGTATTCTCTGCAAGAGCCTGGTACATAAATTATACTAAAGTTTGGTTTTCCCACACAGATTTTTAGGTCATTTGTACAGGCTGAAGTTGAAGGTGTAACTGAAGTCGGAGTTTCCGGGTTAGGAGGTATGAGTGTTGTTTCACTAGTAGACGAAACACTGCTAGAAGTTGCAGTTGTACTACTAGGTGAAATAGAACTGGAAATATCTGGATTTGGTGTATTAGGACTTGTTGCGACTGCGTCAGTTGTTGAAGGGGAAGGAATATGTGGCGTAGGAGAACTATGTTCAGCAGGAGAAGTTGTCACAGTTACTTCAGTAGATGTATCCGAACCCGGCGTAATAGGGGCATTAGAGGGGCTTGTATTTGGAGTAGTTTCTGTGGCTACAGGAGATGTGATAGAACTTCCAGTTGTTTCACTGCTTATTTGAGAAGTAGTTTCCGTAGAATCAGAAGATGTATGTGACACAATAGTTGTTTCACTGGATGTAGCAGGGGTGCTTAAATTTTGATCAGTTGTCGCAGAACTCGATGTAGATGAACTGGATGAATCAGGACTCTGTGTTGTTGAACTTGATGTTTCTAATCCTGGAGTAATAGGATTTGCAGAAGTAGTTGGGTTTTCGCCAGGAGTTATTGCACTCGAATTAGGAGAAGTTATATCAGGAGTACTTGAACTAGGCGTTGAACACTCTGCTTCAGGGGAACAACCACAAATGGCACGGCAAGTATCACATTCATTACTAAGGACAAACTGCTCTTTTATCAAATCAATATCACAAGCAGCTTCAAAGGGATCAACACACTCAGCAGTCAAACGATTGAAATGTCTACCGCCATCACATGTTTCAATGCGATATGTCATACCAAATCGACAAACAATATATTTGGAACAATCCAAGGGATGTAGTAATTGAGCACCATTCAACTGATTCTCACACACATCCAAGCTCCAAATACTGTTGACGCACACTATCAACAATATTAACAATTTGAAAGCTAAAAAACGAATAAGATTCTCTAAATAATGAATTTTAATTTAAAACAACTTCTAAATATACCCACCTTTATCAGCCATTTAAAGGGAAATTATACAGACTATACCGTTATGCGAAATTGCAACGGTATTTATAGAAAATTTTATAAGGGAGCTCTCTTTGAGAAGTCTATAGAAAGTATTAAACGTCAGAATTTAATTAAAATTAAACTCAATAAATGTCATTCTTATCAAAAGTCAATAAAATTCGAGAGTATTTCGAGAATTAATTTCCTTAGAAACTAATTTAAAGACTATTGAACTTTTAATTACCAAAACCACTTTAAGAAATTCAAATAAAATTCAAATTGTTTACTTTTTATTAAATAATTAATAAAAAATTAATTTTATTTGTCATTCAAATTAATCTTTTATCTGTCGCCTATCTCACTTTAATGGTTAGAGCACAAGTTCTTCTTAAACACGTATGTACCCACCTGAAATTGGTAATCAACGTGCAGGCAGACAAACTAATCGAAAGAAAAATTTTTCTATCAAACCTATAATCTCAGTTCAGTCTAGGTTAGGTACAAAGGATAAGAATAGTAACAAATGAAGGTTAAGTTAATCTGGCAGCTGTTGTAAAGCTTAGCTTCCTCCGATTCTATAAGCATCCATTGCAATACCGAAATGCAACTATTTCCAACAGGGGCTTTCGAACTTGGACAGTTGATAACAGCCATTCTGTTACATCTGCCGTATTAGTTGTTGTTCATTCAGTCTATTTTGGTAAATTACCCTGGACACCGACAGACCATCGTGTGTGTTCACTACATGTGCTTGGCAGTGGGCAAACTATTTCCAGTTTTCATCATTTTAAACCGGCAAAGTCGTCGATACTAATCCACATGAGAGCTAACAGCATCCATTACAAAAAAGTAATTTTAAGGAGTAGTTTTGAAATGAGAGAGTAGTTTTGAAATGAGGGCATTATCAGCCCACATATCTTTGAGAACAACGTTGGCCAAACAATTACAGTCTACGATGAACACTATAGTTCGATAATTCCCAAATACTTTTGGCCTGAGCAAAGTCATGTGGTTTCTATAACTTATGCCTCATTGGATATTCTGTTCGAGCGATTTGAGGACATGGTTCTTTTACATGAAGGTGATGTGAACTGACACACAGAAATCATGCGATGTAACCTCATTAGATTTCTTATGGGGCTTATCTTAAGTCGCAATGTGTATCCGAAGAAGTCACAAACAAATTCTCTCTGTTTTACGCGCCAGAGGCATGGAAAATGAAGCATTTTGGATGCGATTCAATCACAGAAGCTGTGGCTAACAACTGAATATTCCACACAAAATGGCCACCAAAATAATTAAAAAACCCGCTTTGTTTTATTGAAATAAGACGATAAGACGCGCTTTAAAAATGATCTTATACCACTTCTGGTTGGCTTTTCTTAGTTTTATTAAGGTGTGGATTTATGTGGATAGAGACGTACTGTTAATACAATGTTGGTGCCCAAAAATGTTTCGTCTCATACATCAAAGTGACATACAAGACCAGAGAAAATATTCTATTCCTATTCTTCCACGCTATTGCTACCTCTGTTGTAGACGTTTTGACGAATTGACAGAATTTGAGCCCGTTTAACGAGGCTATGACTGCTTATGAGCTCCTTAAGATGAGTTATTGATGGGTTTAAGACAAACTTGTTCTCGGTGTTTCCATAGAGCACCGATCTTTGTACACAATCATTGCATTACCCCGTCTTTCCTTTACAAATAAGTAAAGTAAAGTAGAGTTCAAATGTTGGTTCCTCGGCAGAGAAATGTCAAGTTCGAGTAAGAATTCTTACGAAGTACCACCATATGAGTGAGTTACGTTTGTACCATAAATATTCCATTCATCCAAGAATATACATGAGATTAGATGTTGGTAGTCTCGCTATCTCCACTACAGACATCTAACAATTTTGGACAATCTTAAATGCGGTGTTCACCCAATATCTAGGCATATAATGAGTGCCATACTGTTAGTAATAATATAGTGAGTGCTGAGACAACTAATAAGCCTGTCAATGTGACATACGATGCGTTTATGTTATCTGCTGACGATCTGCCGAGACGCAAGGAAGCGTGTTCGTGTAGTCAGTTTATTTTTTCGCATCGCTTTTGCTTTACTCTTCCGAAAATATCGCAGAAGATTCGTATTTTTGTAAAAGCATAGCCGGAGACGTATTAATATTGAAATTAATGAGACCTAAGTTCATATTTTTTCAAAATTTATTCTTTATCAAATTTGTCCTGAAAACCTAATACTTTTTCAAAAACCGATGACACTGCGCGACAGTGAAAATACACCCGAGTAACTACACAGCCTAGATTGAGTTGAATTCAAAAATATTTTTATTTATATTTCTCAAACCCTCCAAACTTATTTGACAAAAACGAAATTTTCTTTTTTATCTTTTCACACCAAATTATTAATTAGTCAAATATGTGTCAACCTATTTCAAAAATCTAAGTTTTTTTCGAAAGGGAAGAGATTAGCCTTTAAAACGGTATGCTTAAACATTTTGTTCAAACTTATTGGTTATGAGTTTTGATGGGTTAAACTTGGAAAATATTATTTTTTTTCTTATTTTTTCAAGTTTGGCCATTCTTAATTGCAAAATTTAATTAAAAACTATAAAACAAGTGGTGACACTTTTAAACTGCATTGTCTTGTGAAGAGATTGATACTTCGGATGATGGAATCAGACAAAAATTACCGCAGTTATTATTTAAAGAGTATAATAGGTGGGTCATATTTTTTATAAAATATTATTTTATCAAATGAACTCTCAGCTAAAAAAATTTTCAAAATTTTTTATGGATCTTAAATGTTCACCACAAAATGGTTCAGTTTCACGTTTTGGGGGACTACCAGAAGTCTGGTAGTATTTGTGCTATTTTTCATACATTATTATTTCGCTTTGCTCAAACATCTGCCATCTTCTGGATTGCGCTCAAATGTGAAATTGATCCAATTTCCAATAAACAATCAAAATCCATCAAAAGTTCTGAAAACTTTTGAACTGAACGTCCATTTGAAAAAAGAAAATATAAATGAAAAATATAACAAGACTGTCAAACTCTTTACATAATAACTTCGGTAATTTTTGTTCGATTTTATCAAACGGTGTGTCAATCTCTTTACAAGAGAATGCACTTTAAGATGTCATCATTTATTTTATATTTTTTTAATTAAAGTTTTCTACTATGAATAGACAAACTTGAAAATATAAGAAAAAAATTAGCATTTGCCATATTTAACTCATCAAACCTTATAGAATATTAAGTCGAATATGAAATATATGTCTGACGTATTAAATGCCCATTCTGTCTTCTTTCTAAGAAAGCTTAAGTTTGTCAAATTTGTCAAATTTGTTAAAATATGTTTGTGTAATCAATAAATTTGTGTGTAAAGTCCAAAAAAAAAACACAGTTTTTGTCAAATAAAACAAGTTTGTAGGGTTAAAAAAAATATAAAAAAAATATTTTTCTTAATTTATTACAATCTTGAAATACCGAATCAGTAAAATTAATAAAATGTGATGAATCCCATTCAAATTTTATAGCCATCCGAAAAGGCATGATCTGTTATATCACATTTAAATTTTAAAACAAACTTAAATAAACCAGTGAGTCATTTTTAATAATGTTTAGCCGTAAAAGATCTGTAATCTAGTATTCATTTGTGGCAATTTTAACTACTAGTAGCTCTCGACTATAATGATGAAATTATTTAAAAAATTTTATGGGCAGCACCCTACCATAACCATGTTGCAGTAGCCATCGCTTAAAATAAATAATTCTCCCATGTTTCCTGAAATTTCAGATGAAAAGTTATCAATTACTTGCTTTAGAGCATTATGATTGTCATTATCATTGTTGCAAACATTGTTTGTCATTTATTTATTATTAGATCGTGAACAACAATTCAGTGGATAGCCAATAGAATTTTAAAAAAAATTTATGATTGTAGCTGAAATATTGTCTGGAAAATGGCATAGCCATGCCTGCAAACAATCAAAAGTAATGTGGAAATTCCTATTTATCTGAGTGGAGTATGGAGTATGAAGTGGAAAAATTTTTCTTTTATTATGGATTAATATGTTGGACAATTTTATGTACCTTTTAAGCAGGAGAAAATAAAATTCCATAATGTGTTGCTATAGGGTATAAGCATAAGCAAAAACTGTCACTACTTGTCTGTTTATGTACTTCAATAAAAATGTTTCAAGTATCCAGTATCTCTCTACAATTTTTCATTCACGTTTTTTTTTCTCGTCAACACTTTTTATCTACAATTTTATTTTGTTTTTCGTTTTGTAATCAGAAATAAAAAAAACACGCGGAAATAAAACTTGAAAATCGATTACTTTGTTGTCCAATCAAAAAAAAAAGAAAAAATAAAAAAAAAACACTTTTTTTTTGGTATCAATTTCAAACTCCACATTTTTTTTTAACTATTTGCCGGAAGATTTTTTTAAACGTTTTTCATTTTGTTGTTTTATTAGAGTCTAGACGTTAAATTAAAAATCGCCTAAAGTTGAAATTCATTAACAATCCTTTCTTTATTACTCTTTTGGAAGCATCATCATACTCTTGGCATATAATATTGAAATTATACATCCAACCGAATATTAGACTTTTATTTCGCTTATTAGGGTTTGTAGCAAGTAAATATTTAGACAAATTGCAGGATTCCACAAATCTTGGGATTCAACATCTCATGTCTATCGTGGAGGTACCTACCATACTTTTTCAATACACTTCGTGATCAAACGTACATAATTTTGCTAGACTTTATTATGTATAAACCAAACCCTAAAATATTAGGCTATGGAGCTTACGAAAGCTGGTGGAGTTCATGATTTTTACGTCTTCACCACATACCGTACATTAATCGTTATCCAACAAGTCAAGATTCGGTTGTGGGTGTAAGAGCAAATATTCTCTAAGAAGTCGCTACGATGTTTCCAAATGCATTTGTAGTCTCATTATCAATGCAATATGTTAAGTAATACTCTGCATCTATACATACGTACATACATACATAATTGGTCATTACAACCCTTTTGTCAGGATTACGGTCCAGTTTCTCACACCACTTATATTGTATGTGTTTTTTATACACAAGTGACGAAGCCTACAAGTCGACTCCGAACGACATATTTTTAAGAGACTTTTCTTGGCAATTTTATTTAATCTCAGAGTTTTTGCCAGAAATCTGCTGAGAGGAAATAGCCGAAGAAATAATTTCTCCTGTTTCATTATGTTCGAGATGTCTGGCCTGCGGTTTGAACCATGGCCTTATGTCTACAAAATTAACACACCATCTACTAGACTACGACGTCTTCTTATGTCATATCTATTACCCCGATTATTCGATTTTACCTTCTTGCATTCCATGGCAGTACTTAGTTACGTATTCCTAGATGCCATTACATCTTGTTATTTGACTGCCAGTGAAGATATTTAAATCCTTCTACATAAAGTTTATCAAATTATCAATTGCTCTGAACATACATTNNNNGATTACACATGCTTCCGCTTAGAAGACCTCACTACGTATTACCGGCGGCGTAGTTTAGTTCTCTGGTTCTCCTATATAGAAACCCAGTCTCGTCCTATCTTCATGTTTACAGTCATCTGTGTAGCAACAAATCCCAACAGGCTTCTGTGCTGTGATCAAAAAAGTCTATCTAATACAAGAGAGATGCAATTGGTTGTGGTTGATATGTTGGATACCCTCTTTAAAAACCCACCTTAAGGGAGTTAGGTAGTAGTCCTAATTATATCCACATATTGACTTTCCAGTTAAATAGTTTGTGGCTCTGTTCGATCCATTCTTCTATAATCTGGAGACATTATGCCGTGTCGCCTCATAGCGAACCCCTATCTCATCGCACCGCTTATTCATAAACAAAACACCCTCTGCACTGTTCGAATTTAACATTACCAATCCATCGTATCAATGTTGGAGTAAAATCCAGTTCCCCATAATTGAATTCCATAAGCAAATTTCACGCTAATAGCGATTACGTTTCAATTGTTTCAATATCAAACTGCTTTCTCTTTAATTCCAAACGATTCTTCCCTGTTAAATGTCTGTGAGAATTCATGCCAAGATATGTGACACAATTAGATTTGGGAATCATAATTTCGTTGAGACAAAAAAGAGGACAGCAACCATTTTTAAGAGTGAAAGTAACATGAGATGACTTATCTGCATTCTCATTCATATTCCATTTTTTTGATCATACAATTATTAAATCGAGTCGGGATTGAGCTAATGTTGAAGCTTCAAATGCTGATCCTTTGACCACTAATATGGCAGTATCGTCTGCATATGTGGCATGGCTGCATCTCTTATTTTCTTAATGTCTCTGAAGTATTGTTCAAGCATCCCGTAATTATTAGGATAACTACACTGATAATCGGTAAAATTTCAGAATCGTTTTTTTTTTCAAATTTTTTAAATTAATTTTGAAAGAATTGGCAGCAAACAAATAGGTCAATAGGACTCAATAAATGTTCTGATTTCTTCGGATTTAGTATCATTATTACTTTTGCATTCGTTCATTGAATAAGAAAATGGGATAGCCTTAAAACAGCGCACCAGCCAGTTACTTGGACTTGGTTGTAACGTCATCTCGATCACAGTGCTCAAGTGAGCTTTTGGTATCAAAGCTACCACTCTAACCTAACCTAACCTAACCGAAGTGCAAATACTGATAAGCAAAATCGAAACAATTTTTTATTAAAATTACTGTCGGGTAGCTGAATACCCATACTGGTATTTGCATCTGGTTCAGATGCAAAGGGTTAAAACAGCATTGAATAGAATTGTGAGAAATACTAAAGCTTTGTGGGGCTTATAAACTCTTTTGTCATATGCAGGGGGTTTATTCACGCTTAGTTACTTAATTTCTGAAACAATCTCTTGAAATTTAAAACATTTTATATGATAAATCATTCGATGTGGAATAGCAAGGAAGTCATTTAATTCTAATGCCTTTTATGCCGGCCACAAATTCGTATGAAACATACATACATACATAATTGGCCATTAGAATCCTTCAGTCAGGATTACGGCCTAGTTTCTTACACCACTTATATTGTGTGTGTTAATTTTATAGATGAGTGTCGGGACTTTCAGTTTAAGGTCGACTCCGAACGACAGATTTTTTTTTGAGAAACTTTTCAAGGCAATTTTATTTACTCTCAGAGTTTTTGCCAGAAATCTGCTGAAGAAAGCGCCGAAGAAATATTTTTTTTTATATTTCGTTTTTGATGTCTGACCGGGGATTCGAACATGGCCTTTCGTCTAATAAGCCAATACACTACCTACTAGACTACGGCGACATTAACATTATGCCCCTTGCATTTCTTTCAAAGCCGATTGTTCTACCTACTCCTTCAAGTAGGTATCATTCCCTGAGTGTTAAAAAATTAACCGAAGCCTTAAATTTAAATTTACAAAGAAGACAATGATTTGTAACTTTTAGTCGATCCTCTTCAAAAATCATTTTATAAATAAATGGAAGCATTTATTAAGTGCTCTCCCGTAGTCTTAAAGAATGTAAATGGACTTCTTATTGAAAGGTTCTGGTGAAAAATTTTATCATCCACGCTATTTAAAGTATTGAAAATTGATTTTGAAAATGTTTTTTTCTCTTTTCTTATGGATTTTTATTTTATTTCTGCACATTTCTTTAATTTATTTGATTTTTCTTTTTTAATAGTTTTCTCGTTATTTTTTAAAACCCAAAACAAATCGTGTCCTATTTGCTTTTCCTCTCTACAAGTGCTAATAAATTTTAATGTAATTTCCGAAAAATGTTAACCACGGCAACAAAAAAAAAAAAAAAGCGAATGGAAAATCGCATAAAAAAAACGAATGTCAAGCTATAACGGCAACACCATCAGCAATATCATGGCATGGAGTTTCTATACCAGTATTCCGTATTCAAACTCTACTACATAATGCCAGCATGTATACATACATACAGTGGTGGTCATATAATTAACACAGTGATCATTTATTTGTCTTCTTTATATGATTTCTTGATATTTAATGTGCACAAAAAATTTTTAATTCATAAGATTGTTGGGAAAATCGCCAAGTTATTGCAAAATAGAAAGCTCACAGAAGTCGGGTCATATGAATGCTCTAGAATGAAAATTTATAACGTACTCGATTATTTTAATACATTTGGAACCTAAAACTCCGTAAACCACAGTTACGGAAGGGTAATAGTCATAAAAGCATCTAAAGCTGATCCACTTAAATGCTCTAGTGAGCAAAAAGTGAAAATAACTATATTCTAATGGTATTAACATATCACCAAGCACTACTAAACGACGACCTAATGAGGTTTCCTTATATGGATGCACCTTATACCGAAAACCATTTGTCTCTAACAAAAAAATTTTGGATTTTACATTGGATTGATAAAGAATAGTTTGTAAAAGATAAAGAAACAAATGAGCGCTTGGAAAAAGCTTTTGATCACGTTTGTATATTGTCTAATATACATACGAGGTGTGATCAAAAAATAACCGTTATTTTCAAATTTCGTTATTACTTATGTTCGATTTTCGCATTTTTTTTCTATTATGTTGGGACACATGTCTGTATTGTATGTTGACAATATCAGCCATTTTGGATAGTCAGTTTGTTTTTTGACATATTAAAAGGTTAGTTGTGTTTTGATGTGTGATCTTCGATTTAATGGTTTGCTCTATTCGAAGAAATTGATCAAAGAAATTGTTTTAAATTTTTGGTTTCAATGTCATAGCTATACACCCATGATTCGTCACTAGTTAGTACCTTATGTTTTAATATACGATTTCTTTTGACTCTCACTGTACAGTTACGGCAGAAATAATCGGGTAGGTGTACCGCTATTAAACTCAGCATTTTATAAGACTCTTATTTTACCATATAATAAATAAAAAGACAAGGTGAACATTTTAATTTAAAAATTCGTATTCCCCGAATATAATAATTTTAAAGAATACTTGCAGACATGGCTCACCCTTATTTGTAAGCAACTCTACTTCATTCAAGCTAAAACATTCTATTGGTCTCATTGATAGCACGGGAGAGAGGCTTACAAATTGAGTAAGGCGAACAAAAGTGGATTGTAGGTTTCCTATCATAACTGCTGCTCGATAGCTGCTTGCTTTTACCGTCAATACTATTGGCTTATTTTTAGTTAATGACTGCTCAATGGTTGCTTGCTAATCCCATCACTACTATTGGCTTATCTATCAATTAATGACAGCTCTATAACGGCTTACTGTCCCGCCTCTACTATTGGCTTATGTTTAGGTTAATGGCTGCTCGATGGCTCCTTGCTATTCTTGTTAAAACTATTGGCTAATCTTTGGGTTAGACTTTTTGGTGTAGGTGCTAGATAACTGCTTGCCATTCTTGGCTTAACTTTGGATTAATGACTTCTCTATGGCGGCTTGCTATTCAATTTACTTACTGAGCGCGGTTCGACACTGCCATATTTTTTAAGAAATGTTAACTATATTTTATCTGTGGGCGGTAATAACGAAATGAAGTTAAAGATGACTTTAAAGTTCAATTTAGCTAAAGTTACCTTTAACTAAACCCAATTTTAACAGCAAGTTAATGCCTCTAAGTAATAGTAATAGAAGCACAACTTTCTCTGTTCAGGGTGAATGTTATGTGTACACATTTAGAAGCATTAACTTTTACTTACCACTTCTACAGCCAATACATCAATCTTCCAATACATCAATGCGATCTTGAAGTTTTTGGAATGCAACATCTGAATGTAGTATAATCCGCAAAGGTAGATGTGTGGTAAATGGACTTGTTGGCATATCGGATGTCAACACACTCCGTTCTGCTGTCATAAGAGCGTCTTGCCTTTAATTCTTTGAAATTGTTTTTTTTTTATTAAAATAATGTGGTCATGGGTATTCTATTTGATTCTTTATTTGTACCGGCAGCATTACGAGATAAAATGGTAACGATTATTACTAACTTTTTCGCACCACAATAAGATGTATGGTGACATTCTAGAGATTTTCTAATTCCTGAAATATTACATACGAAATTGGGTATCGATAAGATGACCGAAAGTGATCGTATGACAACCTGGCTATCTAAGTAGATCAGTTTACTTTCAGAATATTTTCTCCGCTTGTACTGTAGTGCAGAAGGTAGTATGTTGGCTTATTTGACGTAAGACCACGGTTCAAATACCAGGTTAGACATCAAAACGAAATATGAAAAAATATTTCTTCGGCTACTTCCTCTCAGCAGTTTCCGATAAAAAAAAACTCTGTGAGTTAACAAAATTGCCATGAAAAGTTTGTCAAAAATCTGTCGTTCGAAATGAACTTTAAACTGTAGGAGTGAGACCCACTCATGTATAAAATTAACAAACACAACATAAATGGTTTGAGAAGCTGGTTTGTAATCCTGACTGAAGGGTAGGTTGTAAGTATGTATGTTATGTATGTATGTAGTGAAAACTATTTAATATTTGAATTTAAGAATTGAAAAAGAAATTTTGAATTCCGTTTTTAATTTCGAAAATAAAACGGAAAAATCTACTGACAATACGAATGTTTTAATTATATGGCCACCACTGTGTATATAATAAATATGTAAACGTGTGTGTTTATGTGTATAATATAGCCATGTTACCATGAAATCAAACTTAAAACTGTTAAAATAGGAAGTTTTAAAACGAAGAAGAAGGAAAAAAGATATTAAAATTCTTACCAATTTTATGGTATTAACAGCCAATGCTATGGCTACCTCCAATGGTGTCATGGTACATTCAAATTTATACGATTGACGACAGTAAGAAAAAATTTTTTTTTCTTTTTTTTGAACAATATTGGCAAATGCAGACAATATTCGAATGCATGAAATCTTTTAATTTTTTTATGCAATAAAAAAACCAGTAGCAAAACATTCTATTTAAATTGATTTTCGATTACTTGTTAGCCAATTTCAAATAAAAACTTCAAATTAATATTTGTTTTCATTCTTAAGTGTTATACCCTACCAATGTGAAAATAAATTAGACATTAAGAATGTTGGCCTATCTGTATCAAGATCATAATAAGATTTATCGTTTGATTTCTCAAAATATTTCCACCGAACAAAGGGCAATATGTTCAGAATATCTGTGACTCCAATTGGTATTCCTTAAGTATATTAGTGGTATGACAGAGTAAAAATGTCAAATAATCTAAAACCTGATTAAACATACTACATTTATGACACAAGTTATCGATAGTCGTCTAAAAAATTATTGGAGAATTCATGTCTTTCCTTACAGTCTGAATTCCATATGTTGATTGTGACTCTGAGATGACAATTTAGGTCAATCTATAGAATGTTAGTTCGGTGGCTGTTGGTCACTGTATATTAACACAGAGTGTTTCAAACCCAATATTCACACATGTGAAGGATGACAACTCGTGTCATACCAATCAAAATATTTATTCAGTGGTTGCTGGTTGCTGTATATTACATAGAGTGTTAAGACACTCGTTTTACTGAACCTCCGTGTGCAAACCTGCAAACCGATATTTCTGAAATCTATCTTCATACTCTTTCCTGGCCGTCATACGTTACCTGGCAAAAAAGTTTGTCAAAACCGTCACTTATGAATAAAATTAAGGCACACAATATATGTGGTGTGAGAAGCAAGGTAGAATTCTGATTGATGGATGGTAATGACAAATTATGGACGTAATTAAACAGAAATTTTAAAAGTAATTTATAAAGTTTCTGATTTTAAAACTTAAGATATACAGATGATCACTGAATGCACGTTACAATAATTGAAAGCAAGGGTAAAGGCCTCAATTTCACCACTCTTCTGTTCCGAAAGAGAAAGATAGGTTCCTGATTTTTCACCAAAACCATTCATATTTTATACTGCAATTAGAATAACTTATTAACTCTGCTTATGGCCTCTTTATAATTTCTGCATCAACTGTACTTTACTGGCTCAAGAGCAAAAAAATTATGAAAACCATTTACGGTAGTCAAATTTTAAGCTCCTTTGGAAAGTATTAATTCCAATGGCACGATTTTTAATTAAACAATGAGGACGAATATACATTTTCGTTTTTATGCCCTTCTGATATTAAAATCTGTTGAATCAATCAATAATACTCACAAGTTTTTGGTAAATTTCAATTATTAACATGGTTCCCGGTTGAAACCTGCCCAATGGAAACACCAATGAAAAATCGATAATTCAAAAACAAATTTAAAAAAGGGATGGATTCCCTTGGAATTCCCTGGATTCCACCAGACATGATTACAAGACAATAAGCAATAAACAAATAAAAATTTCCATTCAAATCAAAATTTTTTGAAGAATATCGTTGTAAATGCATTAAAATCGTTTCAATTAGTCCTTAATAAACAGAATATCTTAGCTTTAATGTCTTCATTATTCTATTATCTTAATGGCATGGCATGGTACGGTATGGTATGGTCTGGTATTTAATCTCCATGAACGAACGAATCAATAAAGGAAGGAATTAACGATTGAAAAGAGACGAAAGATTAAGGAAACGAATGAATTTTGATACTGAAATTGTAATTTAATGGCAATGCAAGTATTGTATAAGCCTGCAAAAAAATTTTCTTTGAAGAAAATTTCATTGAATTTTCTACGTTCATATTATTTGTTCATTCATTATCCTTAGAATGCTCGTAATGTGGAAATGTATGAAAATAAAGCAGCTTGTAACAGTATCTGTGTGTGTGTGTGTGTGTGAAAATTTATAACCAATTGTTATTGAAGATTCTTAACGAATTATATGTAGATGGTCATAAGACACTATTATTCAATGCATTAAATGGCATTTTATTGCTCATTATAGCATCGTTTATATGCCAAAATGTACAAATTTATTCTTATTTTATTTTAATTTTTCTCTTTAGAGGATACGTCTTCTAAGATCCTTGAATTTTGTTTTTTCTCCTTTCATTTCTCCTACAGATTTAACATGAATGAACAAAAATACAAATGAGTCCGTAAAATCAGTACAAAATTTATATCGTGATGATGATGATGATTAAATTCAAATTAAATTTTACGAAACGTACATTCAGTAACTAACTGTGTGTAGATACAGAATATTGTCTGGATTTTCTTGGATTTCAGTTTATATACCTACACACATACATGCATGCGAATTATTGGTTTTTTTTATTGATATTTTTGAAGTTCAATAAATTGTTAAAGAATTTAAATTATAATTTTGTATGGAGTTGATATAAATTTGTTTAAATTTTTTTATATTTTATTCTCAAATGTCCAGAATTGTAAGAGATTATCCCTAAATACCTTGTGTACAATTTAAATTTGTGGTTACCAACAATTTTTTGGTTCTGTATTAGTGAGTAAGAGAGAGAAAACAAATTGAGAGAATTGATTTATTTAGTGTCAAAGAAAAATGTTAGTAATATAGGCTATTTTGATTTTCATTTCATCAACATGCATAAAGTTATACATCTTTGACTCAGCCTGAGTCAACTCGCACTCGCCGCAGCGTAATCGACGACTAAATAAAAGAGCATAAGCAATGTCTGTGAATTCTGTTTGGACAATTCTGCTATGAAGTGTTAAGCCCTGAATTAAATCTACACTGTAGATTCGACAGTATTTACTTATACAAGTGTACCGGTAGAAATGAGTGTTTTTTTAGAATAAAACTCATTTCCCATTAGAAACACTTTTTGTTCAAAGTATTCATCATTGCTGGCTACACACTTTTCCTGCCTAGCACGCAATTCGCACGACAATAAAGCTATTCGTAAACTATTCGTCTCCGAAGCAACCCAATTAGTTGCGTATCCTAGTAAGTAGTTCATTGCCTTATTAGTCGTGAGGCTATGGTTCAAACCCCAGATCAGACATCTCCAACAAAACGAAATATGAAAAAAAAATATTTCGTCAACGACAGCCTCTCAGACGTTTTCTGTCAAAAATAAAGTTGCCATGAAAATTTTCTTAAAAATTCTTTTGTTCAGAGTCGACTTTAAACTATAGGTCCCGCCACTCATATCTACAATTAATACACACAGCTTAAATGGTTTGAGAAGCTATGTCGTAATCTTGAATGAAGGGTTGTAGTGATAAATTTTGTATTGTTGTTGTAATTAGTCACACAATTTTCAAGTTCCGCATAGGAATCTGCAGCTCAGCCTATGCATGCCAAGTATCGTGAATACTGCAAGTGGGATAGCAGCTGCCAGGTTAATGATTTCATTCTATGCTGAACCGGTTTTGCTTTATGTGCAGATGTATTGTCTTGTTTCAAAGTTAACTTCTAATTCTTGTAGCCCATTCTGGCAATTTTCGATCAAACCATTGTTTTCCATCTTTGTTGATTATTTGTTTTCTGTAGTGATCTATATCAGCGGTTTCACGAGGTTTTGGGATCGCCTCTCTGGCCTCAAGTGACACACACCGTTTTTTCCACCAGAATCAATCTGGTTTTGCAGTGGAATATTATGGATGTCCCGGATTTTCTCATGATTACCATGATTTTTCCCGCTTTAGTATTCCGAAATTAAATCCATTTTTCATCAATTCAGAAACAATTCGATGCAACAGTGATTTTTCATCGTGCCTTTAAACAAAAATTTTCGATTTCAAATCGGCTTTCAATCTGTCTGTTATGTCTGTCTTCATGTGGCACTCATTTTCCAGACTTTTGGATATTTCCCATAGCTTTTAAAAGGTCTGAAATTGGTTTCTTGTGTAACGTTTAATATTTCTGCCAATCTTAACCAATACTGTTTACAATTTGACGTCCTTAGATTTTCTTTTCTTTTTTGTTTTTCCTGACTTGTCGAAACCATCTCCTGTTAGCTCATTATCACTACATACCTCGACATTCGAAGAGATCACTATTTCTCAAATGAAAACAAAAACTTAAAGCTTTCCGCCAATCATAATCTTCTGTTAAAAAAAAATTCGCCATCTTTAAAACGCCATCTTTGTTCACTGATTTGATTTGTATACCGAATTTGATTGGCAAACGTCACCACCAAACAAAAACAATAAAAAAAAAACAATAATTAGGGCTCGTTACCAATAAATGTACCATAAGGGAGACATTTGCATCTTGACGTCCATGTCATAACGGTAAAATAATATTCATTTTTCATTCTCTAGGAAAAGATGAGTTTTTTTATTGGTTTCGTTAAAATTCATCGAGAATTTATAGAAAAATTTTCGATATTTTCAAGCCTACTATCAAGATACGTCTAACTTATCCTTTTATTACACAATCGTATACGTGTGTTGGTGTATTATTTAATAATACTTTGTTAATTTGTGTTTAGTTTCCAGATTTTTAAAGACTCGTATTTACTATTCTAAGTAATTGCAAGTCGTTGTAGGTTTTTTTTCGTTCTTTCGTAATTAATTTTTTATTTAATTTTATTGTTGTTTTATTGTTGTTTTATTGTAATCTTATATTAAATTTAAATGATTTCTAGTTTTATAATAATTTTGTAATAATTTTCGCCTTTGTTCGTTTGCGACGTCATATTGAAGTATTTAATGATGGTTACACAAATAGTAACGCCGTTCAGATTAAAAGTTTCATAAATTCGTTTACACTTCTGCAAGGGGCACAGCGCCTGAATAGATACTCTTCAATAGAAGCCCTACATACGACACATCCGTACGATTCATGTGGTAATTTGTTCCACTCTCTGGCTGCATAGCGCTTCCGAATATGTAATGGAAACATTCGACATAGAATTTAAATACCAAAACCTTCCTTTACAGTGATCGTTTTATGGCCAACTAACAACCAATTTTCCGACCAAATTTAAAATTTGTTCTCCCTACTTGTGCGTACACTAACTTAATTTGTTTAACAGCTCCTATTCGAATCTACGGCTCACGGAAAAGTTCAAATTTAATGCGATAAAGCTATGCTTTGTTGAATCAATAAGTAAAACTTCACTTTTTTGTGTAGTTCTACATACATACATACATAATTGGCCATTACAACCCTAGCAGGATTACTGCCTAGCTTCCCACACCACTTCGATACATGAGTGGCGGGACCTACAGTTTAAAGTTGACTCCGAAGGACAGATTTTTTGAGAAACTTTTTGTTGCATTTGTATTCACACTCAGAATTTTTGGCAGAAATCTGCTGAGAGATGGATTACCATGGATGCTCATGAATGACCATACGATTTAAAGACATTAGAGAGTCGGTCCTCTTCTTATTCATAAGTGTACAGCAGATACTAGCAATATTGCTTGTAACTTCCTGTTGCCAACGGCATTGAGCGGCCTATTGAAATGAGCAGGCAATACCGAACCGATGGGAATACCTACGTCCTGTAACATGTCGACAATGGCCATCCTTTTGGACCATTGTCCTTTTGGTAGGTTTGCCGAATAACTCAATATTTCAACTACCGTGGGTCTAATGAGGAAAACACAGTATTTTAACTCATGCTCTGTTCCTGTCATGAAGAGATGGAAGTTTGTGGCTGCTCACTTTCTGACTTCGTTGACCAACCTCTCTATAAATTAAAGGTTGGTACAGTAGCAAAATTTATTTTAAACTCGAGATGGTTTTCTCTAAGGAATGGGTTGATGGTTAATTATGGGCTCATATTGGGTCTGAATCAGGGGGTTACCAAAAATTTTTTGGTTGTGTATTAGTGAGTAAGAGAGAGAAAATTAGTTGAAAGAATTGATTTATTTAGTGTCAAAGAAAAATGTTAGTAATATAAGCTATTTTGATTTTCATTTCATCAACATGCATAAAGTAATACGTCTTTGAATCTAAAAATTAGGGAATGTTTTTTGGTTCATAAATTTCCTTACCTACTAATAACAAAATCTTTTAATTTTTCCAAAAACGAATTGCTTTATGTCTACAAAAAAGATGTTCCCTTTCCTTGTCATTTAAATCTCTTAAAATGTCATTTAAGAACATATAAGACATTGGATTTTAATCAAAGCATTTTTTAAATTTTTAGTATTTAAAATATTTTTTGAGTGTAAACCTGAAAAAAAATGTCATCATTCACTAACATTTGCATTCGCTGCAGTCTGATCGACGACTAAATAAAAGAGCATACGCAATGTGTGTGAATTCTCTCTGCACAATTGTACTATGATGTGGTAATTCCTGGTCTTAATTCTGGCCTAATTGGGATCTCTTCCTTCGTGGGGGTTCGTCACCTAACCTAACCTAACATAACCTATTAAATGAACTTCGAAATTACTGTTCTACGTACCATACGACAGTATTTATTCTACGCTATGCCTACAGAGAATTATATTTTATTTTTTTTTTAAATTCTAACAATATGTCCCCAGTTTTTTGATCTCTACTGTTAATAAAAATTTATATTTATTATACTCTTAATTATTTTTTTTTTTTTTTTTTTTTTTTTTTTTTTTTTTTTTGAAAGAAAAAACATTACAAAACTTATAATTTCCATAAATTTACAAAACATGTTATTTGACTATTTGTGGGTTAAACTTTAGTTAATAACAACAATAATACCAACTGAATTATTGTTATTTTTGCTATTTACTACATCGACTATTTAATAGTTCTAGAAAACAAAAAATAATAATACCGTCTGTCTAGTTTTTATTGAGGCAGGTTACTGAAAGATTAATTGAATGAAAAAAAAAAAATTAAAAAAATTGTATTGTAAATACAAAACAAAAATCGAGGAAAAATAAACAAAATTTTCTAGAAAAACAAGTTCTCTGACTCAAACAGCTTTTGGTAACACTGAGATGTTGATTAAATTCTGTTGACACGGTTAGGGTCGTACGTATTTATACGTTTCATTTTGATATATTGGGAGAGTAAATTAATTAATTTTGTTATAAAATATCGTTAAAATTCATTAAATTAAAATAAATTAAATTAAAATCATTTACTTATGCATACGTACGTACATAACTGGTCATTACAACCTTTCAGTTAGGATTACAACATAGCTTCTCCCACGACTTATGTTGTGTCTGTTAATTTTCTACATGAGTGGAGGAACATACAGTTTAAAGTCTACTCAGAAAGACAAAATTCTTGAGAAACTTTTTCATGGCAATTTTATTTACTTTCAGAGTTTTTGCCAGAAATCAGCAGAAAGGATGTTGCCGATGAAATATTTTTTTTTTCATTTGATTTTGCTGGAGACATCTGACCTGGGGTTTGAACCGTGGGCTCATGTCTAATAAGCCCACATTCTTCTTACTAGGTTACAGCGACTTTATCAAGGATTCGAAGCTATTATAATTAATTACATAGTCTAAGTTGTATCATAGGTTGAGTAGAACACCAAAATATTTTTTTTTTATATTCTCAAACCCTCCAAACTTGTTTTATTTGACAAACCCTGTTATTTGATCTTTTCATATAAAATTATTGATTACCCAATATGTTTGAACATTATTGGGTTACCATGAGATGTTGATTAATTTCTGTTGACACGGTTAGGGTCGTACGTATTTATACGTTTCATTTTTGATATATTGGGAGAGTAAATTAATTTAATTTTGTTATAAATATCGTTAAAATTCATTAAATTAAAATAAATTAAATTAAAATCATTTACTTATGCATACGTACGTACATAACTGGTCATTACAACCTTTCAGTTAGGATTACAACATAGCTTCTCCCACGACTTATGTTGTGTCTGTTAATTTTCTACATGAGTGGAGGAACATACAGTTTAAAGTCTACTCAGAAAGACAAAATTCTTGAGAAACTTTTTCATGGCAATTTTATTACTTTCAGAGTTTTTGCCAGAAATCAGCAGAAAGGATGTTGCCGATGAAATATTTTTTCTTTTCATTTGATTTTGCTGGAGACATCTGACCTTGGTTTGAACCGTGGGCTCATGTCTAATAAGCCCACATTCTTTTTACTAGGTTACAGCGACTTTATCAAGGATTCGAAGCTATTATAATTAATTACATAGTCTAAGTTGTATCACTAGGTTGAGTAGAACACAAAATATTTTTTTTTTATATTTCTCAAACCCTCCAAACTTGTTTTATTTGACAAACCCTGTTATTTGATCTTTTCATATAAAATTATTGATTACCCAAATATGTTTGAACATATTTTAAAAATCTAAATTTTTTTTGGAAAGGGTAGAGATTAGCCTTTAAAACGATATACATAAACATTTTGTTCAAACTTATAGGTTATTAGTTTTGATGGGGTAAACTTGGAAAATATGATTTCTGTTTCTTATTTTTTCAAGTTTGACCATTCGTAATTGCAAAATTTAATTAAAAACTATCAAATAAGTGGTGACAGTCTTAAAATGCATTGCCTTGTGAAGAGATTGATACTTCGTTTGATGGAATCAGACAAAAATTACCAGAGTTATTATTTAAAGAGGAGAACAGCTAAGTCATATTTTTTTATATATTATTTCATCAAATGAACTTTAAGTAAAAATTTTTAAAATTTTTGATGGATCTTGATTGTTTACCACAAAATGTATCAGTTTCACGTTTTGGGGGACTACCAGAAGTCTGGTAATATTTTTGTGTTTTTTCTTTAAATATTATTATTTCGTTTTGTGCAAACATCGGTCAACTTCTGGTTGTTGCTCAAATGTGAAATCGACCCAATTTCCAATAAACAATCAAAATCCATCAAAGGTTCTGAAAACTTTTGAACTGAAAGTCCATTTGAAAAAAGAAAATATAAATGAAAAATATAACACGACTGTCAAACTCTTTAAATAATAACTTCGGTAATTTTTGTTCGATTTTATCAAACGGTGTGTTAATCTCTTTACAAGAGAATGCACTTTAAGATGTCATCATTAATTTTACATTTTTGAATTAAAGTTTCCTACTATGAATAGACAAACTTCAAAATATATGAAAAAAATTAGCATTTGCCATGTTAATCTCATCAAACTTCATAGAATATTAAGTCGAATATGAAATATATGTATGCCGTATTAAAGGCCCATTCCTTCCCTTTCTAAGAAAGCTTAAATTTGTCAAATTTGTTAAAATATGTTTGTGTAATCAATAAATTTTTGTGTAAAGTCCAAAAAAATACAAGTTTGGAGGAGTTCAAGAAATACAAAAAAAAATATTTTTGAGTTCTACTCAACAAAACTCACAACCTACACTATGTCGTAGTTCTTCGTGTGGGTTTCATTTTCTTTATATTTTGTCGCATAGTGTTTTTATTTTTGTTATTATAATTACAATCATTATTATATTACAGGCAAAATTAAAAGAGACGAAAACGTATCATTCGAAATGATTACACGCTTAATTCTTGCATCACGTATTTTTATTTTCGGTCTTTAGTTTACAAACAACTTAACTAGAGGTGCACTAATGTTCCACTGTTCCTTAAACAAAAACTCAATCGAAAGCCACAGCATAATTGCAGCCATTTTTTTAAAAACTCCGTAATTAAACATTGAATAAAACGTTGTCGCAGACGTTTTGTAAAACCAATTTTTATTTAAATGGTTTCCACCGATGTGTTCACTGGAAACCATTGGCATAAGAAAACAATTCGGAAAGATCTCCATACCCAGGAAAATATGCCAAAAGCAATGCACGTTCATTAGATTGCTTGAAAGGATATCTTGAAATAGAAAGTTCTATCAACAGTAAAAGAGAAATTTGTGCAGGTCGCCCTTCTGGGAGCTTCTGATTCCATATGTTCCGACCATCACCAGGACTGCGTAATTATTACTGCCATGTGAATTATTCACTCCTTCTGATAAACGCTCGATGGAATTGTAGAAAACACAGGCCTGGTCCGAATCTCATTTAGAAGTGGCACCTAATTCTAGTAAAAGTAACCTTTTGACTGCATAAGACTGAGAAGTCTCTTACCTCCGTCAAGAAACTAATCCGAAGACCTAACTGCCACCAGAGGACCCGAGTCCATCAAGAAGTTTTTCTATTTTCATGTCTTTTCATGGTCGAACAATATCGTGACTATCTTTCGAGTTGTGATATCAAAAAGATATCCGGATTATCTACAAATATGTACAAGCTACGGTGCTCTCCAATACAAAATGGAAGCTTGTTTTTTCTCAAACATTCCAGCTACAATGTGACTGGTGACCAGCAATATTATGGACTTCATTGTCCTTATGATAATTTAAGCAATAACAGATGCATTAATTTTTGGTTCCATGTTATACCTTCATATCTTCTACGCTATCTTCATTCTAATGAGAGAATTAGTAAACCCATCTTTATTCCGACGATGAACTTAAAATTCCTGCGACTTGAGATATATTGACACGCAGGAGAAATTTCAAAGACACTTACTGGCGACTACTTTATTTACCAATTAGGTTTATAGCATAATATGCCGTTAAGGCGACGAATTTGATGAATAATGAATCTCACGTTTTATAGCAGTCGGCCAAAATCATAAGATTTAATGGAAATGTTTTGCGGAATGCATAGCAATTGCACTATTTTCCAAAAAAAAAAGTGCCCAGTTGCCTACGTACCAAGCGAGATATTACTATTGCCTTTAATGCTATTGAACGCAAGTCTATTACGATGTGTGTGTGAGGACAAAACGTCAAGTATGGACTTGTTTCACAGATTCCCGCCGGTACCACCAAAAATTCTGTCAGTCTGGAGATTAAAATCACTATTGCCAACAAGTGCTACTATGGTCTCAATAGGCTATTGAGTAGCAAATACCTCTCTCATACGACAGAACTAATACTCTGCAACACACTCATCTTCCCAGTGCTTCTCTATGTCGTCGAAGAATTCAGAGTATTCGAGAGAAAAGTCGTACGTAAGATCTTTGGTCCAATGTGAGTTGGCGATAATTTTCGTATTTTCATGGAATGAGCTCCTCAACGACGGCTATGCTGGCTTAGTGATGTCGTTCGAATGGAGGAGTATGTTCCAGCAAGAGGGGTATTTAATGCTGGGACTTGAGGCTGTCGGCGAAAAGACGATCTTGTTTGAGTTGCAAGTATCTGATCGCGAGAAGTCCTGTTGTTAATTGGAAGTATGAGCTAACTCAGGCCGAAATCAGCTAATCGAGTTGTTAGTGGCTAATTAAGTAAGTAAGTAAGTAAGACTGTTTTAATTCGGATACATAGAGACTATACACACAGCCACGATCAACATAATGAAGACAAACCAATACTTCTGAAAATTCCATTCAATCTCATTGTAGGGTATAAGACAGTAGTGTTTAACTGACTTGTTTTTTTGTACTGATTTTTCGAATAACGAGTAAACACAACACAACCAGAAATCTATGTATGTTTCATTTAATTTATGTTTATTTAATATTTAACAAATATATACTCAATGTTTATGGTATAATGTTGGATATTTTTCTTTTCTTGCCGTTGTTGTTGTTTTTTTTTTTTTTGTGTGTGTCTCGATTAATTTATGTATTTTGGAATAATTATGTGAACCGGCCAACTGAAATCATACGAATTAATTGGCTGCTATTGCTAGAAAAATGGTGGGAAAAAATATTGATGTCGACCGTTTGGTGTACAATCTGGCCAAACGATTAGAGGAGATGTTAACAATGATTAACGGATTTACTAGTTGGTCATTTAAAATTTCAAATACGTTATGCTCTTATAGTTGCATTGTTGTTGTTATTGTTGTTGTTATTGTTGTTGTTGTTGTCAAACATGTTTTTTGTATGTGTGTTTTAAGTTCTTTAATTAAATTATTGACATTTCATTTTTAAGTTTATGGTGTATACGCCGATATTTATTTCCAGATATAACTGCGATAATAAGTATACATCTGTCACGTTTAGAATTGCAAATTTTCATTTCATAGATTCATTTCACAGATTACGTTTGACTAATAAGGTTTATTTACTCGTATACATAAACGTGATGTGGCTTGCTTTCATTAATATGCGGCTTTTTTTCCTTTTCCTTTTGGTTTTTATTTTAATTCCTATTTTTCAAATCATTTTACATTCAAAATTGCTGATGATCTCTTTTTTTTGTTAAAGCTACCCATGCTTTCCAATGGAAATTAATTTTTCATGAAGTTTAGAAAATTTATCAGAATATTTAGCGGAATACAGATGATTAATGCTAATCTTGAGAATATACATGGATTAACTGGAGCGGTACCGAATTTGCGACAAGCCACTCAACTCTTGTGTAGTCCGCTCTTGTGTAGGTCGAATAACTCATAACTAAGCAATGTTATAAGTACATAACCTAACATACATAATTGGGCATTACAACCTATCAGTCAAGATTACGACTAAACTTCTCACACAACTTATGCTGTGTGCGTAATTTTCTACATGAGCGACTGGATCTACAGTTTAATATCGACTTCAGTACGTCAGTTTTTTTGAGAAGCTTTTCATGACAATTTTATTTACTCGCAGTGTTTCTGTTAGAAATCTGCTGAGAGGAAGTCGAAGAAGAAATATTGTTTCATATTTCGTTTTATTGTCTGAAGTGGGGCTTGAACTATGACCTCACGTCTAATAAGAAATAAATATTTATTGGGAATAATGGCACAGCATGTTTAATTGCAAGGTATTAAGACTTAAGCTCTGGTTAGCCAAACGTCCACGAAACGCAACGCATACCTTAGATTTTAACATATGAAGAGCAATGAAAATATCTACCGAAATTACATTACGGGTCGGTAATCACTCTCATTGCTCCTCGTAGACTAAATATATATGCTATAATGTCACCAAATTTGAATTTGGAAAGTATTGCATTGAATATATAGTATGTATGTATGTATGTGTATTAAATTATAATTTTCAATTCATGTGAATTGTTTTTTGAAATGTGAATACGTTCGACGTACCCGCAACCGAGATCAACAATGAGTATTCCAAAATATAAGTAGATTCGAATCATACTCATAATATCTGATACTTCATACTTATTTTAATATCATACTCATACTACTCATATTCAAAGTTGGAAGTGCTCATCATACTCATACTTAACACTAGGCATGATATTGTTGGGTTCGACTCTCCTTTACCTGAACATGTGCACTAATACATACTGAAATACTCAGTAGAAGGTTATGAGTTTACCCTGCCTCCTGTTCTGTCTTTTTTGTTTGTGTGTCATTTTTCTTTTATCGTAAATGCAACAATAATTAAGAAGTGAGCATTAAGCTAAAGGTAAGATCATCCTACCCGTAACTTTTAAAGTTAAGTTAAGTTATTTTCAATATTTCCACTTTAAATTCAAACAAAATGAACAAACACAACAAAAAAAGAAGTTCGTTGTTGTCACTGCTTTTTGAAGAAGCCAGTTTTATTTAGGTAATGTTATCCACATTGCTCTGGCACTGCCATATTTTAGAAAAAGTTATCTTTATTTATTAACTGTATGTTGTAATAACGAAAAGAAGTTAAACGCGACTTTAAAGTTCACTTTAGCTAAAGTTACCTTCTACTAAACCTAACTTTAACAGTATGTTGTAATAATGGCACTCAGGATGTTAAATTGTAGCAAAACAATTATCATACCACGTTTCTGTTTCATTTTCTATAACTAGAGTTTTAATTTTTTTTAATTAATTCATTTAATTTAAAGCTCTTTGCCAGATATTGACTAAAAGAATGCCTTTAAAATATTAATGGCCCAGTAGTTTTATAACTTTCAAAATCTTTTCAAACCTTCAGCTTTTGTTTGGTCACATGCGTCAGACGAGCAGTAGATTTTCCGCTTTGCTAACGCTTTAGAACCGCCTCTTTAGTTTTTCTTTTTGCCCCATTTTATTATCTCTCTGTGTCGTTGGAGCTGTAACACGATTTCCTGTTTAAACATTTTTTCATTTTATTTTTCCTCATTTTTTTTATTGCCTCCTGTTTCTATATGTCTCGTCTGTATGTTCATTATACGCCTTTTTAATTTTATAGTGTGAAGATTAAATGATGTTCTTCAGTTTCTGTGTGTAGTTTTATTAGAATTTCTTTGATGTTGTTTTTTTCTCAATAGTTTTATTGTTGTTGTTGTTGCTCGTAGTGCATGTTGCCGTAGATATTGTTGAGTCTTCTATCTTCCTTCGTTTGAGTTGTTGCAGTCATCTACTCTCATCTTTGTCTCATTGTGCATATTCTCTGTTTACTTTCCTCAATTTGAATACGTTTTTAGTCTATATTTAGCAGCATGTTTAATTACATCAAGTTAAACTGAAAGCAGAAAGGATCTTCTTTAAACTTAAAAGGATTTAAGTGTCCGCTTGTGTAGTTTTAGTTTCTTTCATGTTGCAATTTTCATATTTTTTTTATGGTTAATTTAAGAATTAAAGGAAACAGAAAAAATAGAAAACCAAAGTTATTTTAAATTCTTCGTTAAAGATTGTTTCGAAGATATTTCAGAAAACTAATTCAGTCTGTCAAGGTAAATGAAATGATTTCTTTATATGCAACTACAGAGGCACACTTTATTATTTCTTCAAACGGAAGTGCATTCCTTAACGATAATGAGGCGTGAACAATTGATTTCAATTTACATCAATTCGTCTTCAAGAAATGTTACGCCGAAACGCTACTTTGGTGTTCTGCTGTAGTGTCAACAGCTTAGATGCATGTGTGAGCACGAATGCTTTATTAGAAGTCCGGTGAACATTCATATATTGTTACGGTTTTAAAATTTTCTCAAAACTATCTTAATTCGAGGATTGCAAGTTTAACAAGTCTGGTCATTACAACCCTTCAGTCAGGTTTACAACCTAGTTTCTCACACCACTTACATTGTATGTGTTAATGTTATAGATGAGTAGCGGAGGGATTTACTGTTTAAAGTCAACTCCGAACGCCAGATTTTTGAGAATCTTTGGCCATGGCAATTTTTATTTACTGTTTTTATCAGGCATCTGATGAGAGGCGGTCGCAGTTCAGCATATGTGTAGTGGTATAATTTACTTGTATGACGTCTTGTAACGTATCATCATATTTGTCCTGCAGCACTTTCAATATTTTTATTATTCATTCAATTGATGAATTTAATAATTAGAGATAATGAAACGATTTTTAAGCTTTAGTGTTTCCCTTTATGAGAATAACGTTTATGAGAGTAACGTCATTTGCTGTTTGTTCAAAGTATGAATATGTGGTACGTGGCTTACAAACGACGTAGTAATTAAATCAATCCCTTATTTTCACATCAAACTGCATTATTGGATTATGGCAGATCAATGAGATGATTTGCTGAAAGAAAAACACAAACTATTTGACGGGTTTGTCAATATTTGACAAGGTGTTGGCATTGAGAGGTGAGGCTGTGCCATACTTTACAACTTTAATACAAAAATTTTATTAGCGACTGGTAGAATGAAATCCATAGGGCTCAACTTTTTAGAAAGTACTTGCCAAATTGAAAGTTTTTTCATCAAACGACCTAAAGAGAACAAAGTTTTGGAGTGTCATATACGATGCGATTGTATCGAAAGTTTTTGTTTTTCGTTTCAAGTCTGATCACTCATGGTATGCCAAACTTCCTCACGAATTCCATTATCTTCTAATCCTATCAATATTATATTTTCTTAATCTATTTTCCTTTGACCAACACCCAAGCGACTTATCTAAATTCCATTTAATACAAGCCGTGCCTAATGATGTTTTCGTTTTTCCAAATTCATTGTCCAATATTCTATCTCTCCGCCTTCTAAAAACGAAATTTCATGGCTCCAACCACTGGATATTGTTAGCATAAAAAATGATG
>QOCX01000709.1:71291-82310 GCA_005959815.1 Sarcophaga bullata
TTCCCCAAAACCTTACATACATAATTAGACATTACAACCCTTCATTTAGGATTACGGCCTAGCTTCTCACACCTTACCTAACTTAATTATACAGCAATTGTTTGGCATCACTTAGAAATACAAAGGAGTTCGCTGAATTTGTCTTTAAAATCTTTGTAACGCCTGGTTTCTGTAAGACGAATTGTTTTAGACGAACGTTTGTTTGTGGTTAGACGTTTGTCTGCAACCATTCGTCTTAAAGACACAAAAAGTAAATCATTTGAGGCATATAAACTTATATAACAATACATACATACATCATTGGTAACTACAACCATTCAATGAGGATTACAACTTGACTTTTAACACAACTTACGTTGTGTGTTAATTTTGCCACATCAGTGGCAGGGCGTACAGTTTAAAGTCGATTCCTAACGACAGATTTTTGAGAAACTTTTTCATGGTAATTTTATTTATTATCAGAGTTTTCGCCAGAAATCTGCTGAGAGAAAGTCGCCGATGAAATATTTTTTTCATATTTCGTTCTGTTGGAAATGTCTGACCTGGGCTCTGAACTCACGTCTAATAAACCAATGCACTATTTAATAGCAACTCTAGTTCCAAATATAATAGCAGCACTTGTTGCTGTTCGAGGTAAATAATTTTGAGCCTAAAAAATTTCTTTTAATAGGGAGCAATACAGTGCCCATTTAGCATGTCTGGTAGCATATCTTTGTATGCCTACAATGCATTAAGAAAGCCCCTTTCGAAATCCAAAATATTATAAATTAATTATTATGCTAGATTTTCTTAAAATTTATTACTTGGTATGGTCAAAATGAATTTGGAAAAGCTCTTTCAAAATGTGAAGATATCTTCTCTGATAACGTTTATTATTTTAGCAATTAGTGTTACCAACGTGGTTATTATGTTAGAGTAATTATGTTAGTAGAAACGTTAAGATTAATTACCAAATATTTTGACTATTCTTACTGGTATTTGAAGCGAATCTATTAAAATTTATTTCCCTTTTTTTATAATGGCCCCCCCAACACAATCATTTATCATAGAAATAAAAAAAAAAAAATTTGTAAATTTGAAACATACGTTTTGCGTATGTATATAGTGTTTGTGTGTGTGTGTGTGTGTTTGTATTTCTATATATGAAAATGCGTAAACGTATAAATGTTTCTTTTTGATTTAATTTCAATTAATTTACTTTCATGTCAAGTTAAAAACAAAAAAAAAAAATTTTTAAAAAAGTTGAGGCATAAACTCAAAAGCGAAGAACTTTTAAACGTAAACTGTGTTACACTTTTCATGCAGATGTCTGTCTAACCACACAAAAGCAATTAATTATACGTAAACATGATTTATAACATTTAAGCTTATTTTCCGTTAATTTATTAAAGACACTTTTTGTTTTTGTTGTTGTTTTTCCCCTATTTTTTTTTTCTCAAAAATATTGTTTTTTTTGTATTTTTTTGTATTTTTTTTTTGTTTTGGTTTTTGTCTACCATAATTTTTGATAAACGCGAATATAAAAAAAATAATTTACAAGTGAAGAGTCACACTCTTTTTTTTTAGTAGAAAACAACAGGAAGCAGCCAACCCTTGTATGTTAAAAACAACTGAACTGGTTACATTAATAACAACACACCACCACCAACAACAAGTAATACAATAACAAAAACAATAAACATAGTGTTACAATAACAAAGAAAAATCTACGACTTAAAACAATATTAAAATTAATTAACCGTTAAATACATATTTTCATAATTTTAATTTTTCATTTTTTTCATTGAAATTTTTTTAACGAATTTGTTAGAAAAACTTTGTTTGTGTCTAATTTTAGGCTTTTCAGTCTATAAAAGTCTAGTTTTTTCTGTTTTCCTACATAAATGTTCTAAATTGAACGCAGTTCTTTTGCTTCATAGATTCCATGCAAAGATCCTAGGGATATGCCATTACATACCAGTAGTATCATAGGAAATTTTTAATGGGCTTACCTTTCCAAAACTATTTGGGAAAGTATTAACACTTGCTGGATGCACATTTCTTCCGTCTTTCAGACAATTTCTGGATTTCACGCCAGCAAACCAATTTGTTACCCAGTTTTCGATTTCCTCGTAAGAATCGAAATGCTAATCAGCCAATACATGTCAAAACTATGAAAACAAATAGTAGATGGAAGTAGGCAAGTCTGTTGAATATGGCGGATAGACTAGCAGCTTCCAGTCTAATACTTTGATTGTATCCTGAACCGGGTTTTGATTTGCCAAATCGATTTGGTTTTGATGGTTGTCCTCGACTAACCCATTATTTTTTCGTTTATTAGTCTGAAAACAAATCCATTTTTCATCAATTTAGTAACAATTCAACGCAACACTGATTTTCCACCGTGCCTTTGAATAAAAATTTCTCAAGTGGCTTTTCAATTTTCCATCTGTCTATCATTCAATTCAAGTGTCGTTAATCCTTCAGACTTTAAGATCTTTCCCTTGGCTTTTAAATGGCCAGATATTGTTTGTGGTGCAACATTTAAAATTTCTGTCATACGTTTCGAACTCAAAGTGTCATCTCCATTCAATTTTGTTTGAAATTAAGCGTCTTCAAACGTTTTTGGTTGCCAGTCCACGTTAATTTTTTTCACACTAAAATCGTTATCGTCTAAAATCGTCGAAACTATCTTCTGCATGTTGCTTTTAATATAACATAATCACCATATTGTAGTCGTCGTGGTCCAGTAGTTAGTATATTGGGTTATTAGACATGAGGCCGCGGTTCAAACCCCAGATCAAATATCTCCAACAAAACGAAAAATGAAAAAATATTTCTGCCTCTCGGTAGATTTCTGATAAAAACTCTGAGAGTAAATGAAATTTCTATGAAAAGTTTCTCAAAAATCTGTCGTTCCGAATCGACTTGGTATAAAATAAAATGTACACACACAATATAAATGGTGTGAGAAACTACATCGAAATCCTGATTAGAGGGTTGTAATGACCAATTATGTATTTTATGTATGATCACCATATGCCTCCGGCATAGTTTATCAGATGAAAACGAAAAAATTGCTTTGGATTTTGCTGCATAGCGGTCTGGTACATAAGAAAAAAAAGCAAGTTTCATAGCGTAATGTGCCGTACATAATGTTCAATTTAGTTGATGAAGTTCCAAAAATTAGGTCCAAAATGAATTTAAAATTATGGTAGAAACTCGATTTTTGCTCGTAATAGATGTCGTGCTTTGTCGTTTTTTGATTTGAGATAATTATCGAACTCTCTCAGTACAAAGATGAGTCTTAAACCTTATGCTCTGTGTAGTGTAGCAGGTCAAAGCCTCCAGTGAAAATCGAACCAACGATAATCACGCAATAGTTTAGCACACTAGAATCAAGGCCCGCTTTCGTTATACATTAAAACCAGATGTCGGCACAAAGAGAACATGATAAAAATGTGAGAGGCATGTGTTAACCCAAAGGAAAATTGTTAGTAATATTTTCAAGTGTAATCTAATAATATGTTCGTATATGTAGTGGAAAATATTAAAAAATATGTACCGTGCCAAATCCCTAAAGACTGCCCATTTAACTTGACAAATATTAGTCCAAAAATGGAGATCATTTCTCATTGCTACTAGGGAATCGTATTAGAAAATAGTGCAAAATTTTTTTGGGTGTATAATTGAAAGCTGAAGAAAAGCGACAAGAACCTTCTTCTTTAGAGGACGACAAGCAAACTGAATGCAATTTTACGCTCATTTTAAAGGACATTGTTTATGTTCGTGTCCTATGTGTGTAAAAAACCGAAGATATTGGGTCACCGGTGGCTATGGTGTATTGAATTTTCAAAACATATCTCAAAAACACTGTCCAATACAAAAACAGCGTATGCTTATGTGGAATAAGCGTATGTAATATGTGGAATAAATTAAGCAATCGTGAAGATGGCCCGTAATCGTACGTAAATAGTTTTGGCGTCATTGGAAATGTGAGTAGAGTATGTTATTACCCACAACTGGGAGTGATTTGTAAAGTAGAAACCTTACAATACAACTTAAATCATAACGTACTCCAAATATATTTTCACCAATTTTGCTTCAATTTGTAATTTCTCAGTAAGGCATCTATGAGTATGAATGCGAAGCTACTTTATGTGCGTGTATTACGATATTAGGGAAGGGTATTTTTCGTGTTTAAAGTAAAAATTGAGCAATTAAGAGATTTCAAAACTTCTATAGCATGTTTGCTGAGTAGAGCGCTGTCATATTCAAAAGGTGGAAATGGGTGTTTAAGGGATTAGTATTACTTACCAAGGGTCTTGGCGATTTTCTACGTCTCGTAGTTTGGCAAACCAATCATTGTACTTTTGGATTCCATTCGTCACACCTTCAGTAGTACTTACTGGTTCATTTGTCCGATCTCTGCTTCTAATCTTTGAATCTGCATCAACTTTTGCCTCAGAGCAAACTAGTTTGGTCTTCTTTGGAGGTGCTATTCTCTTATTCGCCAATGGTATCTGTTCCCGCTGATTCGCCTGTATGCTGCTATCATTAGTCTTGGCTTTATTCGCCTTGCATGCTGATAAAGTGATGATATTGTAGACACTGCCTGTGTGTATGGACCTAAATCCATTACCATCTCTACTAATTCTACTTGCCTTAGACTCGTTCTGTAGTTATCCTTTCCATGGTTATTTTTGCAATGCAGTTAATCTATGCAAGGGTTAATGCAAGTTTCCATGAGCGCTTGTATTCAGAACCAAACCGAATGCTAAAAAGAATAAATTCTTAACTGCTCCTATACCCCAACTCAACGGAACGAATTCAAGATCGTACTTGCCAGGCTTTGACAGAATGGAGCTAGATGGTGTATTAGCTTGGAAACAGTTGGTAACAGAATACCCCATCCGCCAGATCATGTCTTCTATTCCTTTTTAGTCTAGTATGCCATTATCATGATATTAATTCGGATGCCTATACGACTAGGCTCCAACCGTTCCCATTCATCGAGAGCGCATTTAAACACATGCTGGTTCGTCAATTCCAACGGAGTTATGGTGATACCAGGCCAGTTCAATGCTTTGAGTGGCCATTGTTTGGCTTTGAGACATCTGTCTCATTGGTTTTTCGCTTTTTCATTTTGTCGCCTCTTACGACAATTTGGCAACCACTGAGGTAGAGTACTGTCTATATACTATGTGTGTATGCGTGTGGGTATGCGCGTACATATGTGAGTGTATCAAATATTCCGAATGAGTTTAAATGTTTTACATACAATATACATATGTACATATGTATGTATGTAGCATCATGGTAAATAAAGAATGAGAAATAAAGGCAGCTTAATTACGTTTCGACACGCAGTTAAGAGGATGTTTATGCTTTAAGAAGCAATTTTACCCACCTTAGCCACTTTGGAAACAAAAATTCATTTTAAAAACGAATTGCAAAACCTTTGTATGGGTAAGAAAGTGTGTGTGTGTGTGCTCTTTGATTATTTTTTTTTTTTAAGAGCAACAGTAAAATACAAAATAAATCAAAAAATTAAAAGGAAAAATTAAAAGGAAGATGAAATACATACGTACATATGGCGTAAGGATACTATGAATGGAAAGCTGAACAAGTGGCAACACTTACCATACACTTTAACCGTTATAATTGCTGGAATTATTTATGCATCAGTAATTATATAATTTCATAAGATTCTTCCTCTTTCTTTTCTTTCTTTTGTTACCATTTTTATTTTATTTTTTTTTTCTGTTTTTCTCAATTAATTTCTTCATTATAAATTATTTAACCAGCACAGTCAACCAGTAGTATCAGAAGTAGAAAAGAAAAGCTCATTAGGAAAATTTAAGAACCAGTTGAACAGGAAATGAAAAAAATAAAGAGACGCTTTTACTTACGAAAATGTATAAAAGTCAACAAAAAAAAAAAAAAGTTTAAAGAAGTGTTGAAAGAAAAATTTTAAATAAACTTTTCGAGTTTTTCTTTATTTAACACACAGTGTACACTGTGCACTTTTTGTCAAAGCGATCTCATAATGGTCGTGTGTTTTTGTGTGTGGCCTGCTTCTTGTCTGTGTACCAGTCTTTTTGTCAAGCAATTCATCATTTAACCAACAAATCAGCCAAGTTAGTTAGTCAGTTAGTCATTATTTCTGCCAACAGCTCAAGCAGAAGTAGTTTTCTTCTTCTAGACAGAAGCTTAAAGGAATTAATCCATCCATCAGAATATAAAATAATTCAATGTTTCCTTTTCTTTGTTTTTGTTTTTGTAAACCCTAGACCAAATGAGAAATTTGTATTCATATGAGCAAAGAAAGACTTTTGCTTTCTTTAGGTACTACAAGATGGTCGAAAAGAAGTATCTCCTCCCCTTTCTTCTTATTTTTTTCCATTTTATTTCAGTTTTACTAGTCAAATCTTGCCAGCTAAACAGGCGATTGACGGCCGTATGAGACCTAGCAATAACATCTGCTATGTGCTTACATTGGGTGTAGTGAAAGGATGAAATACTGAATTTGGTCATTACAACCCTTCAGTCAGGATTACGATCTAGTTCCTCAAGCCCCTCTGAACAACAGAATTTTGGGAAACATTTCATGGATATTTTATTTACTAACAGAGTTTTTGCCAGAAATCTGTTGAGAGGAAGTCACGACGAAATATTTTTCATTTTCCTTTTGTTGAAAATGTCTGGTCTATGGTCCTCCACACCAGGGAGGAAGAAGTTGGTCAGCGCAAAGCCTGCACATATAAACCACGACTACCCCATGCTGGAAAACCAACCAGAAAGTTAGATAAACGAAGCTATATTCTTGACATCAATTAATGATAGCTCCGTTAAACTGACAAGAAATGGAGAGCCAAATAGGCTATATCTGCTCCTAGCAAGAGATGGGCACTGACAAAGAAAGTAGATAACAGTCTCCCCTTTCTCAGCGGATCTGCACCCACTGCAGAAATTGTTAAATAGGAGCTGCATTCTTTCCGCGTGTCTTCCCATATCACAATGACCAGTCGGCATGGCCACTGTGATTGAGATGACGTTACGACCAAGTCCAAGTAACTGGTTGGTGCGCCTTCTATCAATTGGAGGCCAAGTGAGCCTAGCGGTGGAGCAGAACTACTCATTGACCCAAGATAGGTTGGCTTCTCGAAATAATTTTCGTGCGATGGCCAGCGTGAAGGAGATAAAGGGCATTCCTACATCGATTGAAGAGGATTCCGGAAGTATCCCTGGCAATCTGGTCGGCTCTACAGTTTTCCGGAATGTTACTTAACTGAGCACCAAAAACTTTACTACGATTTTAGGTGTTCAGGCTGAGGGATCTGATATTTACCGATCCCTATATTATCATAATTGCATTGGCGACTCTCAGGCACCGTTCGGGTTAAAGTAAAGAATAGGATGGCGCCTCTCAGGCGCCGTTCGGGTGCAAAGGGTTAATCTAAGCAATTGTTTTTGGTTTATCCGCATAGGCCCATGTCATTAAAAAACTCCGAAGGAGTTAATCGCATGATTTTGATTAGCCATTTGACACAATACTTTATTGCAAATATATTCTCTGGAAATCGTTGCTGCAGTATTGTCGATTGTGTTGGAATTAACGAAATAGGTTATGAGAAGGAGGACAGAGGAAGTAGCGTTTGTGGATATTTTGGTATTTTTGCAAGTGACAGGAAATACCTCTGCAGGTAGGCAGTTCCATATATGGATAGTCCTGCTAAAGAACGAATTCTGTTTGTAATGCAGTATGCGATCAATTGGCCAATCGAGCGTAAACTGATGTGATCTCCGAGAAAGACGGATGCTACGTAAGAATACACGATTTTCGGGTACAAGTCCCTTTATCTTGCTACAGCAAAATCCGCAGTAGTAGCGAGAGAACAATGAAACACAAGCCAAATCTTTTTACAGAAGAGGGAATATTATTGCTTGGCTTGCGTTTTTTCCTGTAATGCTCAGTTACTGCAATTTCGGCTTCATTTTTCAAACAGCAAAGCCCAACCACGCCGCCTGACAAAAATTCGCTCCAGACATCGAGGCCGAATTGATAAGGTCGGGCAATGCTTTCTAAAGACCGTCCGGTATACTTAAGCCAGGTAAGGTATACTTACCTACCTAGTCTCTTAATATGTTTTGATCACTCTTTGTTTCATTAGATGAACTTTCTCGACTGAATATTCTTCTAGTTTGAGGGTGGCCTCAGCATATTCTAAAATTCAGGTTTCTATTTAACAGATCCTTAACGCTTGTGGTATTATTCAATTGTGATTTTTCGATACCACACTGTAAGTGGGATGTGTTTCATGCTTTAACTTCATACCAGTATAAGCAGCTTAAAGTTCCATCCGAAACATTGACGGTTCCGCTTAGAGTTTTATAAGATGTCTACAGCCACTAATAACTAATTGCGCATAATAAATGTTTACATTCGGACTGACTAAAGCCTCAATTTTGATCTAGAGAATGGAGCGAACTCATGTGTTATACCTTTACACTTCTCCTCAAGTTTACTGCTTTTCTTTTCCTCTCTTATCCAGTATGACAGAAACTGGAAATCGAAAACGGCAGAGACTTGATGGTTTTGCTTCAAGCAGCATCTTATTGATGCATTTCGTTTTGATAGTTGCTTGGCGGCTCTGTCTCTCTTAGCACCTAGTAACAGCAACAGTAACCGTTATATTCAGTTTTTTTGTTTTGTTTTTGTTTTTGTTTTTTGCAGTCATAATTTTTATTCTTATTTCTGCTACTGTGTCTTTATAATTCTTTTTTTTTCATTTTTCGTTTCGTTTCGTTTCGTTTTGATGTTTCTCTTATCGTTGTAGTTATTGTAGCTGTTGTTATTGTACAATTCATACGTTTAGCAATAATTACTGCGACAATGGCGTTGAACAACATGCCTTTAATTGCTTCCTTGTGTTACAGTTTGCCTTTGAGCTGTCTTTTAATCACAGTCATTATCGAACGCGTACTCTTTTCTCTTTCTTCATCGTTCCCCTCCCAATGCTTGTGACTCTGTCGTTTGTTTCTTCAATAAGCCTTGTGTTGTGTTGTATTGTGTTGCGTTCTGTCGTGTTTCTTATTTTCTTCTTAACAAAAATTGCTGTTGCCGTTGCTGTTGTTGTCGTTGTATTTTATGTCTAACCAACAACAATATTTATACTCATTACAGAAGGACTAAGACATCCTTTGGGATTAATTTCTGTTGGCAGTCAGGGTTTGGTTTTGGCATCTTTTAATACACAGGTCTTTAGGAAATTCTTTTGCTATGGCTTTTCAAGCATTATCACGCATACAAAATTATTTTGAACAAGTTTTAGCAAAAGACAAAGCAACTCAAGTCAAAAAAATCAATCAATCTCAATCGATTGATAAACATAAGGTTTGGATATCTGAAGCCAATGCTGCCGTTTACGCTAGACTAGGCTAATAAAAATTTAAGGTCTTGAATTTATGACGATAGAAGAGCAGTTTGAAGAAAATTTTGAATTCCCGTTTTAAAAAGAGCTTCAAGTTTTTCTTGAAAATCAAAAGATAATCCAAATAAGCAAATAAAACCTTTACTTAATTGGTCGTTACACCGCTTTAGCCAGGATGATGAACTAGTTTCTCACATCACCCATGTTGTGTGTACAAATTTTATACACGAGTGGCGAAAGTCGACTCCAAACGACAGATTTTTTGAGAAACTCTTCATGGCAATTTTATTTACTCTCACAGAAACTTGTTCAATGAAATTCGATCGTAAAGTTAAACTTAAATAATCCGACATACTTTGAAAGAATAATTTCAGATTAAATGACATCATATTAGACAACTTCAAATCATAAGATAAGACTTGTCCGTGTTTCCAAACTCTGCTAAATAATAACACAATCACATACATTTCTTCACTTCCAATATAAGCATTATGGGAGGAAATAAAATTTCTTAGGGGGCCTTTTGAAATGCCTCATATTACATTATCATTACATGAATCAAAGCAAACTTGAACTTTTTTTCATCAAAATTTTAATAGGAATTTGTAGATTCCATGCCTTTTAAAGGAAACCATTCGGTCACCCAATTCTCGAAGAGCTGCGAGCCAAATCGTGTCCCATCGATCAACACAAATAGTACTCAGAAGCACCAAAGTCGGGTGGAGTAGCTTATCGTAATGCTTTAATTGTATTTCGAACCGGTTATGCTTTGTGTGCAGGTCCTTAAGGCTCATTCTAATCGCTTTTTGATTAATGCATGGTTCCGTGGAATCTCTATTGTAGGTAGCGATCTGTATTAACGGTTTCACCAGGTTTTAAGCGCTCGTGATACTCCACAGCCTTTTTTTTTTCTTGCTGAAGCGATTTGGTTGATTTCATAAAACTCACACACAACCATCGACGTGTGAGCTAATGCGTTATCATGATGCACAAATTCATGATGGTTTTTTCCACAAATTCTGTGCGTTTCTGACGAATTGCTTCGTGCAATCGGCGCATAACTTCTAGGTAGTATTCCTTATTGACCTTACCACCTTGTAGCAAGAATTCATTATGCACCACGCCATTTCAATGGAAGAAAACAGTAAGCAAAACCTTTACATTTGACCGAACTTAACGTGCTTTTTTTTGGTCTTGGCTCTTCTGAATGCTTCCATTGGGATGATTGGGCCGAGGTTTCAATGTCATAGCCATACAACCATGATTCATCACCAGTCATGACCTTTTTAAGCAAATCTAGATCGTCGTTGACGACATTCAACATCTCCTGAGCGATGCCCATGCGGCTTTGTTTTTGCCCAAAATTTGGCAATTTTGGAAATATTTTCGCTGCCACACGTTTCATGCCTAAAACAGCTGTAAAAATTGCTTGGGATGAGACGAATCAGATGCCAACAGCATCAGCAACCTCTCTAATAGTGATTCGACGATTATCCACAATCATTTTCTTCATTGCCTTAATGTTCTCATCGGTTGTTTACGTGCTCGAGCGACCAGGACGAGCATCGTCATTGATATCTTCTTGGCCTTCCTTAAACCGGTGATA
>QOCX01000709.1:82333-92583 GCA_005959815.1 Sarcophaga bullata
TCACAGTACACTTGCCAAATGCAACAGTCAACATTTCAAATGTCCTTCCACATTTAATTTTATTTACAGTTTCTTTGATCAATTTTTTCGAATGGTAAAAAGTCGCCGTAGTCTAGTAGGTAGTGTGTTGGCTTATTAGACGAAAAGCCAGGGTTCGACTCCCCGGTCAGACATCAAACACGAAATATGAAAAAATATTTCTTCGGCGAGTTCCTCTCAGCGGATTTCTAGCAAAAACTCTGAGAGTAAATAAAATTGCCATGATAAGTTTCTCAAAAAATATGTCGTTCGGAGTCGACTTTAAACTGTAGATCCCGCCACTCATGTATAAAATTAACACACACAACATAAGTGGTGTGAGAAGCTAGGCCGTAATCCTGACCGAAGGGTTGTAATGGCCAATTATGTAAGTAAAAATTGAAGAGCACACCAAAACACGACTAAAATTTTTATTTGTCAAAAACAAACTGGCAATCCAAAATGGCTGATTTTGTCAACATATATAACAGACTTGTGAACCAACATAACAGAAAAACAAAAATGCGAAAATGAACATACGTAACTCACGAAATTTGAAAATAACGGTTATTTTTTGACCACACCTCCTATTTGAAATGAGCTTTATTTAACCATTTTCGATCGATCGCATTTTGCCATTTTCAAAGTTTGTCCAAACTTCTGGGTTTTTTCGCGTGTTGAGCTTGTTCGAATGGTTGATGAATACCCTGCACCCTAGCAACTTCCTCGGCACTTATTTGCAAGTCTTTCTTTCAAAGTGAAGTGCTTCCATTCGCTAACGATATGGTTGTTGATAACCCAAAGGCCTGCCATTTAATACTCTCCTCCTGCAGATTACTTACCATGTACTCATCCTGCAAATAAAGTATAAAATGATGACAAAAAAAATTAAAAGAAAATAACAAAAACATTCAAAATAAAAGAAATTACAAGAAGTTCTTTACGGTTTTATGCGCTTTCATATACCACCACAGTAATTCATTCCATGACACACTCTCACTCACGCTCCCATCACCATCATAGATATTTTATAAGCCATGCTGTATTCATCGTACTTTATTCATTTTTTTTTTTGTTGTTTTTATTTTTTGTTTTTGTTTTTGTAAAATATGTAAGTACTTGATGTATAGATCCGTTGATATTATATTACACATCATATCAAAGTGGAAAAAAAAAATAAGCGAAAATAAGACAAAATAATCAAAAAAAAAAAAGAAGAAAAATTCACTCAAAATGCTGAAAAGAAAATCAAAAACAAAAACGATATTACGATGATGTTGACGAAGAAACCGAAACAGAAACGGGAACAGGAACAGTAAAAGAAAAAAAAAGTTAAAAGAAAGAAAGAAAGAAAGAAAATTTTTTGTTTTTTTTTTTCGAAATTTCTTTCAAAAGTGATTAAGCACATGTCAGATGCAGGGTTTTATATGTAAGTACGTTACTATGTGTGAATTTCAACACACGAGTGATTAAGATAAAGATGAAAAGATTGTATAATGCAGATATGGTTAGTAAGTGAGCATAACAACAAAGTGTATACAAATAAACAGTAGGTACATACATACATATACTCGTATATAGCAATATAATGGAAAAAATCAAATTCATTATGGTTCCAGAACTTAAAACTTCAACGGAAATATTTAGAAGTTATTGTTTCTTGGGTGTAATCGGTAAATATTTAAGGTGAAGGTATTATAATCAAATAGTTTGAAAGTAATTTAATCAATATCACGATTTATTCCAAAACATAAACGCAAAAATCTAAAATCGATGGCATAAAAATGTTTAAAAATTATACGGACAACGATGTAGAAACCCTAGATCGAAAATACTAGTTCAAATGAGTCCGCCTTCACTTGCCAGAAGGAAATAGATGATCGCTTATGTATCTTGATTATTTGGAAGTAATTCATACTTTCAGGAAAACAAGCAATCGATGCATTAACTCGAAAGAGGCATCAGTAACTATATATGTATTCTTACGGATTTCAACATATACGAGCTTTTTGAGCTGAATGACATACCAGCACTGACAATGCGGCACTGCTTTTCAACCTTGCTCTTCCATTTGTTAATCTCTTCAGTGTTCGCAAAGTGACTGTATTTTTTCGTATTGCCCCAAGATTAAGGAAAGCATTACTAACCATAAACTTTGGAAATTTCATCAACAAAAGGAAATACCGTTACAAATAGAACAGTCAGTGAACTCACGACATTTCTAAAGCATTAGATAGGGTGTGGCTTAGTACTTTTATAGAAACTTTGTTTTAATTCATGTCGATAGTTGCTTCTCTTGATTTATGTGGAACTTTCAAGGATTTCTAATTCTATTTCTTTATTCTCTTAAAGATTTATTCTTTTAACTTTCAATGGCGGTAAACAGTAACAATTTTCATCCATGTTTCTTTGTCTGTAGATCCAGATCTAATTTTATACATGAGTGGCGGGACCTACATTTTTAAGTCGACTTCGAACGATAGACTTTTAAGAAATTTTCATTGAAATTTTATTTACTCTCAGAGTTTGTGCCAGAAATCCGCTGAAAGGAAGTCTCCGAAGAAATTTTTTTTTTCATATTTCGTTTTTGATATCTGACCGGGGATTTGAACACTGGCCTTCCATCAAATAAGCCAACACACTAGAGACCAGACCTTTGGAAACTGAAGAGAAATAAAGTCTAACTAAACCTAACTAACTTTATTCTACAGAGACTTGATTTGGCGGTTAGCATCATGGCCGCGATCATCTATAACACTGCTTACTGCGCAGATATGTTGGCGAATGCTGCAATAATAATTGATGGTTATAATTGATCTGAACATACCTGATTTATATAACATCGTAATAACCTGGCTTAATTCGAAATTCGGCATAAACTATACGCAGCCATTGCTAATATGAATCAATCTTGAACTATTGAGTTTTATTATAACCCTTAACCCCCCGAATTCAAAAATTGCTCCAGGTTCTGTTTGCTGATTACTTAGCCAAAAGTGCATAATACATACAATATTGAGACTAACATATGACAATCTGTCTATACTTCTTCATAATTTCTTTCTTCCTATAAAGGTGATCACTGTAAACTATACGCAATTATGACTAAAAATCAAACGTTAAGTGTTAGTTTGATTTGATCTTTCGCAGAGAAAAACTTGAAATAGATTCGCTGAATACGAATGGGATTTGTTTTTAAGACGTTTCGCTTTGACGAGTATATTTGTCATAAACAGTTAATGGATTAAGTAATTAGTAATCTTGTTAAGTTTTCATCGATATCTAGTCTCAACGCCCATTGCTGCCAATGATTGCAAATCGGTTGGAAGGCCATGGATAACATAACACAACTAACCGATCATTAATTATGTTCTAAGATTATCTTAACAAGATTAAGATTATCCAAACAGTATTAGAAGAAAAGAAGAAAATAAATTTAAAATTAATTTAAATTTAAATTTATTTATCTTTGCTATCGGCTTAATGAATAGTGGAATAAAATTAAAGCATTTCTGTAGATTATATTAATAGGATCGCATGTGAGAAATTATTGTGTTGTAATTACATTATAAACTGATTATATTGGGATTGTACTTTAATGTGAGAAAATGTATTCCTTTTATTAAATCTCCTTTTTTTTATTCCTCATAGCTCTTAAAAACAAGGGTCACCTTGTGAAGTTGACCTGAGTGTAGGAGATTTTAAGTTTTAATGAATCATAATGAATTCATGCTTCTTAATATTATTGTTCTTGTTATTGTTATTATTAAGCTGGTATTGCTTTAATTAAAATAAACAGAAGAGAGTTGCAACAATTCAACGAAATTAAAAAATTGAAAAATAATTTCCATACATATGGAGTCTGTCATCATTTCGCCAGAATATCTTCTATTCTTACACTCGAAATAAAATGTTTTGCTTTCCTCCAAGTTGAATGAACTGAATGGAAATAGGTTGCACAAACCTAATTTTCAGGAAGCGTACATACGTACATAATTGGCCATTACAATCCTTTAGTCAGGATTACGGCCTAGCTTCTCAGGAAGCGTAATGTACTTATAATTTCGATAACAATGTTATCGATACATTCGTATGTAAGCAGCTTCTTTTCCACATGTTTCCTAATCTTCAATATATTGCGCCCAGTTGCACTCTTCTTTTAGTTCCTTGCGAATTTTAGTCAAGATTAATGAGGATTTCTATTCTTGGCTTTGTGTCCTTAATACACACTTTGGCTATATTTTTGGCAGAATTTGTCTGCTATTCATCGCATTTACATTGTTGTTGATTACTGCATTTCTCATTATGACATTAAAACAGAACAGCGTGATGGTAAAAAAAAAAACAACAAAGCACACTACCTTCGACGGGCATACCGCAGGCATCGATACATTGTATTCCTTAATAATTTTTAATTGAAATCGTAACACAAACGTAAAACATCCTTTGATTAAGTCCAGCATATTATCGACCTATGACTGTGTGCTTCAATGTCGCTATGCTGGGTTATTTAATTGAATTTTTCCAATATTATCACTGAATTTTGATTGTCACATCTTTTCTAGCAGTTATCAAATAAAACTCTGTCACTAGAAACATCAGCTTCTGCTCAGTTTGTAGATCTTAATAGATCATTTAGTTTTAGTTTACTTTTTCGTACCTCCTGCCATTAGTTATGAAGGAAATTATGCTTTCTTTCCCAGATCACTTTCCACAAATCTGTGGGTTTATGACAATCAATGCTACTGCATTTTCTTAAAAACCGAATTCACTATCCAAAAATAGTGCTTATCTATTTTAGTAAGAGACTTAGCTTAGTCATAGGTAGGTAGGTATAGGTGGCCGACCCTCCAAGAAAATTCGGACGAACGCACTTAGGCCACATGGGGCCCATTGTGATACCACAATTCATATAAATAAAAATAAAATAAAAAAACACAATATAAACAAAAACATATATTTATTGCTAGTAAATAAATAATCGTAAATAAATCAAAATCCGAAACTACAACTAAATTATTAAATTGTTTTGAAAAATGGAAAGAATAAAAAGAACCAGCAAGTAAAGTGGAATGAGCAATTTAAGCAAAATTTCATTTCATTTCGTGATTCATTCCATTTAAAAATGTCATAACTGAAATAACTTTCCATGTTGAATTTTTCCAAATAAATTCTTCATTTGATAGATTGGGCCTTAACTTTGGCAAAAAATTTTACCAAGGTAAGTAGTCCCTTTTCTTATTAACAAAATAAGAAAAAGAAAACAAGAGAGGAAAAAGACGAAAACATAAATCAAAGTATCCCTCCCCCCCTTGTGCTAAGCATCCTTATTGAAATCAGCCCAACGTACGAGTACCAAGCCAATAACACTCCAGTACAAATCAAGATTGTAGAAAATGATTACGTTTGTTGGATAATGCTGATACTGATAGTGTAGCCAGAAGTTCCATTTCTAAGAGGAATGAGAAGTTTTTTCTTTTATAAATTTGAGAAGTCTAGCACCACTATCCAAACAAGGACTTACGCAGGGCACCAAAGCTTTTATTATCTAGTTATACGGTATTTCAGATTTTAGATGACAAAATGGAAACAAAATGAAACCGAAAAGGTACGGAAACTACAAGTCTGAGTGGCTGAAATCGAAGTACACAGAATACTGTTCTCCTCCGGACCCGAATAGTAGGTCAGAAACCACTCTTGTCCCTCCCCTAAACCCTCCACTTCTTTTTTAATACCTGGCGAACATGTCTTTGGTATGGGATGAATTCTCCAAGCTTAATTCTTAATACGAGGTAACTGGTAGCGGAGCTTCTATTAATGGAATTCATTGTAAAGAAGCTGCACTAAACAAGGAATGGAATATATGGTAACAATCATATTTGACCCGGGAATTAGTTTTTTTCTTGTTCGACAAAGTCTTTGCTTTTTCAGACCCCGAACATTTGAAAGAATCCGTTTTCGTCCCCCGTAAGCCCCTATCATGGATGTTTTGCATTGTATCTAGAGTGCATCGTATCTGGTTGTTATAATGAGAATCCATTACTAAACCGGTAATGTAAATCACAGGCTAAGAAAAATCGTGGAAAATCAGTCCTAGCAACCAAGGGTTCTACAGTTAAAATATGATAAATGGAATGACTCATAAAAGGTACCTGAAACTACTTAGCGCACCAGTACGGTATCCTTATCTGGAATCGTCATTGTATCTGCAGTGCATCGTATGCCTGGTTGGTAGTAAATGAGAAAAAAAAAATCATTACTAAACGCGCATGTGAAAAGCGTTGAGAGCGTTTACAGTTGCTTTTCATCATGCTAAAAACAAACATACATTCGTACGTTCCGTGGAACGTTGGCTAAGCCGTGCTTTAAGTCTCAATCCTAGCAAAACATATAACAATGTTTTTTACCAATGATCCACAGAGAAAACCTTATTTCCACCTGGCTAGAATAAATAAGATCAGACCCTAAACCCAAGTTCAAGAGTTAGAATAGTGTAGAAAATAGATCAGGGCCAGCTTCACGAATGAACAGTACGGTAATTACTAAAGAAATACGGCATGTATAGTTCATTGAATTTATACAAATACCGGATGGAACCTAATCTTCCTTTATAAAATTGTCTTCTTCAGGATCAGCCTGCTCAATAAAAATCCGTATTGTAAACTTCCCTTGATAAGGAGCGAGGAAATAATATATGCGAATAGCTTCTCGACGTGGTTTAAAAGCTCGTAGTCATCGTTATTTATTTGTCCTGTCCCTCGCTAACGCAGAATCTGAATTTTTGAAAGAAGGCATCTCGCACTATTCGGATTGTGTGCTCTGACAGTCCAAACGATACTGTAGAATCTTCCTATCGGGTAAAACTTCCTATTCTGAGTGACAGTGCTGCTACCAACTCCCCATTAATTCGACTCTCATGACAGTTTTGTGTCAATCTCATAAGGAATAAACAAGGACAACCCAGATAATATGTGTAACTGGAGTACTTGCTAAAGGAGGTAACCAGTTTATGATGAAAGGAGGAGCGGAAACCCCCCTAAGAGGTCGTCGTAGTTTTGTAGTAGTGTGTTGATTTGTTAGATGCGGGGCCAAATTTTAAAACCCACAAGGTCCGACATCTCCAGAAAGATGAAATATCTGGAAAGAATATTTCTCGATAACTTCCTCTCCAGTAAAATTGTCTGGCAAAAATTCTGGGAGTAAATAAAAATTTCTATAAAAAGCGTTCTCAAAAACTGTTGTGCGAAGTGAGTCGACTTTAAGACTGTATGTCCTGCCACTAATGTAAAAAATAACACCCATACAACAGGAAGTGGTGTGATAAGCTGCTGGTAGTATCCTGACTGAAGGTTTAATTGGGTATGTATGATAAATCCCTTCTTACCGCCGTTAGCCTGGATCATTAAGCGAGAGTTATTCATATCCACGCTCCAGACCTGTCTAAATTTCTTATGGACGAGACCTACCATTCACTAGTATGAACTTATCGACGGATTCATTTGCGTAATGGCTAGGCAATACCGATGAATATTCTAATCGATTTATCGAAATTTCCATGTCGGAGCGGATCGCTATATTTATAAGACTTTTCAGGCAGAATGCATCTTAGGCTCTAATAGAGTTTACGGGCTTTAATATTTAGCTGTGATGCTGATTGTCGAAGCCGGTTATCACAACTTTCAAGCTATCGTTGGAACGCTAGAGCTTTATGTGCTATCGAAAACAGGCTGTTGGGTGTATATATATAAAGCTTTGATTTCAACGAAGATTTCACTCCATTTCACAACCTGACTTAGCTACTAAATTAAAGCGTTTATTCTACACAGTTCCCATAACCATGTTGTGGCTTGCTACCGGAGTTGTGGATCAACATCTCAAAGTCAAGAAATTTATTTTCGCCCACAAACTTTTCGGGCAAACTTGAGAAAATACAGTGCCATGGAAATAGGCTTTTCAAACTTGTCGAGGCTTAAACCGTAAATCGTGACAGCTCATAAAGCGGTGTGAGAAACTAGAAACCTGTATTGGTCACAAGCGAAGCAGTTTAGCGTTTAAAAAGGAACTTAAGAGTTTTGTATCTGGCCCATATTCCACCAATTCTACAACATCGCGATGGTAAAGTGCAGTTAAGCAAACATCGATAGAAAGGGCTGATGTTTTGCAAATGTATGACAAATTTTATAGAAGTAAGTACACAGTGTGTGCGTATACGACTTATAGGATTGCGTTTAGAAATTCCATTACGGCATTAGTATATATACTCGTATATGTATGTATATGTATACACTCTTAGGCATAGAAACTATTTTTGTTTTCTGTTTGTATTTCTATTCCAAAAGTGTAATTAGAAAACATAAAGAATTTCTATAAATTCCATAATATGTATGTATGTATGTATGTATGCTATGTATGTACATGTTCGTACATATGTACATCACATATGTTTGTACATATAAATATTACAAGTTTGATTCTTGTATTCTGCAAATAGTTTAATTAGTTTTGCGAATTATTTTATAAATTTGATGCACAAACAAATGCACAACAAAACAACAACAAACTACGAGTATGTACAACTAATGCGACCAACAACAGTAGTAGTGCAGAATAGACAGTCAAGGAAGATAGGAAGTCGTTCGAACAGATAACTTGTCTGATAAACATTTTCGTATGGATTTGTACAGAATATAATGCAGAGAGAGAGAGAGAAAGAGTGAAAGAGAGTGAAAGAGAAATGAAGAGTACTTGTTTATTCATTCGCATACATCACTTCGAAATGAAATTATTTGTTACGCATGAATAATTTAAATGCCATAACATACCATAGAAAATCATTTGAATTTCTATGGAACATCATTTGAATTTTCTATGGTAATGGGTACATAAAAGCAACAGAAACAGTGAACATGAATTCATAGACAAACAAACAAATAGACAGACAGGCAGATAAACCGAATCTTTGTGAGTAAAAGGGGGTAAAACTTTTGGATAGAAAGCGTACACAATTGAAATTATAGAAAATCTTTCTTCAATTGACACTCTTTACCACGCTGTCTAGCGCTTTTGAATAATTTACATTTTCTTACATACACTCGATGTAATAATGATCGTGATTTGTGTGGATTTCAGCCTCTGCTTTCATACATCCTTCCAGGTGGTTCTGCTTCTTGCGCACTTTCCTCCTGTGATTCACACCAACCGATGACAGGCCTTTCGCGATTTGGTCTATCCAACGAAGACAAGATCGACCTCTATACCGCCTTCCGCTAATCCTTGCCTCAAATACCTGTCTTGCCGAACATCCACTTCCATCTGAACGACAAGACCGCGATAATACAGGAACACTAGATGTTAATGACGCTATATAACCTCCATGTCATTTTGGATCGAAATATGGAAATCATTAGCAACTTTTACTGTACCGAAGATCTTACGCAGGACTTTTCTCTTGAATATTCTAAAGGCTACTACGTTGGAACTTAATAGCGTCCGTGCTTTTACATCATATAGAAGCCTGGAGTTGATTAACGACTTGTAGAGTATAAGCTTCGTCATACGAGGAGAGTCTCTGCTACTCAATTGTCTATTGAGATCATAGTAACACCCGTTAGCAAAGAGTTATACTACGCTTGATCTCAATACTGACGTCATTTTTGCTGTTAACGGCAAAGTTAACAAAACACATTCCCTAATAAAATCGAAATAATAGTCATCGGCCATAAGCTGGCATTTAAAATGTCGTTTTGTCCCAATATGTCGACAACATATACTTCGTTTTGCCCTCATTCACTGTCAGACGTATCCATAACAGTGGCTAGGGTAAATATATATTACGAGGCTAACCTTAAAAATTATGAGCAGCTTCGGATAAGGGCAGAACGGTGCACATGATTTAGCCTAGGTTGGATATAAAGCGAACAACAAGGCTGCTTAAGGTCCAAAGAAGCACGCTCAGTACGGTTGTCGGAGTCGTGACGGGGCATTTATCATGGGTGTGCACACTAAGCGCATTGGTCTGGAACTCATTGCAAATGATTTCTGCAGAAGCTGCAGAAATGAGGAGGAAGAAGAGACTGGTCTTCACCCACCTGGGAACATGCCCGCACTATGTCAAAGGAGGATGGTGCCTACTATATCGATGATCTAGCTGATTTGTCGAACATTGATGTCGGTAGTCTGAGTCGCTTCATAGGAAGCTCTAAGTGGTTCTAGGACTAGGGGATAAGTAATAA
>QOCX01000710.1:0-14672 GCA_005959815.1 Sarcophaga bullata
TTTTTTTGTAAAATTTTTCTACATCCTGTAAATAAAAAAAAAAATTATTTTTCTTTTTATTGCTTCATATTGATTTGATTTATTTCTATAATTTTAATGATTTCTTTCCTGTCGGTTTTTTTCGTTTCTTTTCTTTTCCTCTCTTTTCTTTTCTTTCATTTTCTGGATTTTTATTTTACACAAGAGTAATTTTTTATATTATATCTCTTCCCCTTGCCCCACGGTCTGAACGTTTAAACAATTTCCGTTTCATGTTGATTTGTTATTGTGCGATTTGTTAACATGTCACAAAAGTATACAGAAACTCATAGCAATTACATGTACTCGTATAAGGATGTTACTTACAATGATTTCAAAAGGAAAAAAAAGGAAGAAATAAAGGTAGGACAATACATACAATGGTGACTCCATTGATATGTGCTCACTGGCTGATTAGGGGCAATCGAGCATGTATTTTTCTTAAAGCAAAAGAATTAATTTTTTTTTTCATAGGATTTCTTTAAAATTTTTTAATGTGTTGCTTAACTATCCTCTATTACTTGCAGCCAGAATTTATTACAAAAGATAACATTAAACTATCTTTGTAATAGTTAAAGCGATAAATTTTTCCATAAAAGTGGATTTCAAGTTAAAAAATTCAAAGAAAATTGATGAAAATTGTTGACGACATATTATCCAATGAAAATACATGTGCTGTTCAACTCTAAAGCTGGATTCACCAACAATTTTAGTTTTTTGAGAGTTTGTTCTGAAACGATTCACCCACTTCGAATAATTGTTCTGGAAAAACAAGGCTACCATATGAAATATGTTTGTAAACAACGTATTAGTTTTACAATTTTATCAATTTTCTATCAAAGTTGCTTATAAAATTGAAGTATTTGGCAGCACTGTTCAATTGTTTTGGAACAAAAATTAAAATTAAACCAATTTAAGCTGAAATTGTTCCGAACAAAAATTTACTCTCTTCCTCTCTCTCTCACAAAAAGAGAAACGTAAAACTCCATATAAAAAAATTGTGGGTGAATCCAGCTTAAGTGTAGAAAGAAAGTCTTACACGTATTACAATTGTCTGGCAAAATTCAAAATTATAAACGGTGACAACAAGGTAATATCTTGTCCATGGGTACCAAGTATATGCAGGAAAAGATTCGTTATCATCGCCAAAGAATCTATTTATTGTCGTCGCAATAATCAACTTTCAGAACAATTGTCAATTGTTACAGTTCACAGCATCTGAAGGTCGATGAATAGTTACTAATTTCAATGTATTATTGGATAGTTAAAGGTGCGGCTCAGATTAAAAAGATAAATACACCGCCTTTTATATTCGCTTTACACAGAGCCTCATAAGAAGCGATGGAGTTTCCCACCGCTCAAGCTTATCTGCTCTCTGGACCCTGCAGTGTGCATTTGCCCCTACCAAAACTACTTAAGTATGCAGCCTCTAAGTTATTTCATCAAAATCAATGTGAATCAGTCCCTTCTTCATATAGAATAGTTACGAATGGATTCACTAAGTCACGAAGTCTACTGATGAATCATTTGTCTTTCATAACTCTAACCATAGCTTCGAAAGGTACCAAGTATGTGATATTCACTATACATATATAATTCGGCCATTACAACCCTTCAGTCAGGGCTACGACCTAGCTTCTTACAACACCTATATGGTGTGTGTTAATTTTCTAAATACTGAGCCTCTCTTATTGAATTCTGTTTGAATTCGGAATATTTACTCTTTATGAAAACCCAAAGTTTTAAGGCCACATTACAAAGAAGTGCAAAATTAACTTCTCTTTGCTCAGCGAAAGTTGTCGAAAGATATTTTATTTTTTTCTAGATTTCGTTTTACATCAAAGCCAAGGTTTGAACATATTGCCTACAAGCCTCTAAGGCAACTTCAACATCCTACGTATATAATTGATCATTCCACATCATGCGTATGAATTGATTTACGACTAAAGCTGGATTCAATCATGGTTTTTGTTCCGAAACAATTTTTTTTATATGTAAGGAGTTTGACGTTTCTATTTTTGAGAGAAAGAGAGAGAGAGAGAAGAAGAGAGTTTGTTCGGAACAATTTCAACTAGAAATGGTTTAATTTTAATTTTTGTTCCGAAACAATTGAACAGTGCTGCCAGATACTTAAATTTTATAAGCAAATTTGATAAAAAATTTATGAAATAGTAAAACTGATACGTCGTTTACAAACATATTTCATCTGGTAGCCTTGTTATTCCAGAACAATTATTCGAAGTGGGTGAATCGTTTCAGAACAAACTCTCAAAAAACTAAAATTGTTGGTGAATCCAGCTTTAGAGTTGAACAGCACATGTATTTTCATTGGATAATATGTCGTCAACAATTTTCATCAATTTTCTTTGAATTTTTTAACTTGAAATCCACTTTTATGGAAAAATTTATCGCTTTAACTATTACAAAGATAGTTTAATGTTATCTTTTGTAATAAATTCTGGCTGCAAGCAATGGAGGATAGTTAAGCAACACATTAAAATATTTTAAAGAAATCCTATGAAAAAAAAAAAAATTAATTCTTTTGCTTTAAGAAAAATACATGCTCGATTTTGTTCCGAAACCATGAGTGAATCCAGCTTAAGTCTTCTCATACAAATTATGTTGTGTATAACTGCACACATGAGTGGCTGGATTTGAAATTTTATTTATTTTCACAGTTTTTGCCATAAACCTGATGTCTGACCTGGGGTTTGAACTGTGGCCTCACGTTTAATAAGCCAATACACTATCAACTAGACTACGACTTAAAGACGTTACGACTTTTTAAGATTCCATGATTTGTTACTGGCTACAGTATCACTTCAACTCTTGTTAGATTTTACTGCAGAGATAATGTGTATTTAGCAAATGTAATATTGAGTATAGGAATAGTTTTGTATCTTTTAAATTTATGTTTCAATAAATCAGAGTCTAACTGCAACTTGAGTAATGTTTTGTTCGTTTCAAACCAAATGTGCGTTTGCCATCTACAAAATGATTTGTCAGAATGTTTTTTATGTTTAATAAATACTTTTTAATTGTATTTATTTGTATAAATTTTAAATATAATAAATAAATTTAATTGAAAACAATTTATTGTTGTTCTCGATAAGTTTATAAATTTAAATTCTTGCAAATTCATTTGATTGAATTTGCATAAAATAGTTGTGCTTATTGTAATCAAATGAACTCAACTCAATGTGTGAATTGTGCTTTGATGCGTCTAATTAATATTAATTGAAATAAATTACCATGAAAAATATTGTTAAATAATAACAATACAATAATTTTAATTGTTTTCTACTACAATAGTAAAACTAATTTGCTAAAAACAAATTACAAAAAAAAAAAAAAACAAAAAAACTCTGTAGTTCAAGTTAACTTTTCTTTGTTAAATATTATACAAATGAACCTGGCAATAATATCAAAATGTAAGTCCACATTTTCTTTGGAAAACTTTAACAAGCAAATTCTTTAATGTACTACAGTACATTCTCTTCATTCTCTTCAGTTTCTTATTGTTTTCTTTTATCTTGAGACTTTTATTTTCTTATTATTCAACCGTGCTGGCTTCCTATGCTTCTTGGCTCTCGGCACAATATCAGTCCAGACATAAAGTAATAAATGTAACAATAATTGCTTTAAATGTTACAGAAAAAAGAAAAAGCAAAAGAAAAAAGAAAATACTTTTCCAGACTCTATTTTAAATAAATTGGCTTCCTCTTGAATGTTATTGTTTTAATTTAACTTTTTACTTCTGTTGTTTCATGTTCATTTGCATACCTTAGTTTTAGTCAGGTTAGGTTAAATGTATTGCCTTTTAAAGTACAACAAAAAAATATCATAAGATAACTTAACTACAAAGTTATTCACTGATTACTATTGTAAGAATACTCTGCTGTTTCTTTTAAAATAAATTATTTCATACACGGTATTTGTTATTGTAAGCCGCCGTAGACATCCCCGGCCAGACATCAAAAACGAAATATGAGAAAATATTTCTTCGGCGACTTCCTCTCAGCAGATTTCTGGCAAAAACTCTGAGAGTAAATAAAATTGCCATGAAAAGTTTCTCAAAAAATCTGTCGTTCGGAGTCAACTTTAAACTGTAGGTCCCGCCACTCATGTATAAAATTAACACACACAACATAAGTGGTGTGACAAGCTAGGCCGTAATACTGACTGAAGGGTTGTAATGGCCAATTATGTATGTATGCCACCGTAGTCTAGTGGATAGTATATTGGCTTATTGGAAGTGATTTCTGACAAAAATTCTGAGGGTAAAAAAAAAAAAAAATTCCCATAAAAATTTTCTCAAACATCTGTCGCTACTCATGTAATAAAATTAACATACACCACATGGCTCTCATCTAGAGATTGGAGAGACTTTTCATGGCAATTTTACATTTACTTTCAGAACTTTTTTATGCATTTCGTGCCAAGGACTCTCGTCTAATAAGCCAACACACTACCTACTAGACCAGGACTTCATATTGCAAATATTAAAAGTGGGTGACTGTACTCCGTAGGACACACAACGCTATTGTACGCTGTACAGTAACACTGTAAGAAACTAACAGAAATCAGATACGCTTACGAGAATTGAACATTCAACAGGTTTGGCTTAGAATCTGATTGCCATTGGTGCACTAAGGGAATAATATTCTAAGACCCGTTCCATATGTTGGCTTAATAACTTTTTAAAATGCTTCTTCTTTCAACAGAACAACATTACTTTAGTCAATTAGTGTGCGACAGTTAATTCCATTCAAAATTGTTATAAAAAGGAAGCCATGGAATTTCTTATACCAACAACTATGTATCGCAATGATTCATTCTCTTCATCAAAGGATCCAAATATTACCTTTTAGTGCATAGAACTTTTGTCAAAACTCACTGTCATATGTCAGATATTATATGGGTATGCTCTATATAGGATCGCCTCAGACGAATTTAATATAAATTCCGAAGTACTACAAATCTCTGATATATCTCCAACGCCAATTTTGATTTCTCATGGTAATTTTCTCTTTTTACTTCATTTTCTTGCAGTTGAGGGGAATATTTGTTATCTTTTTATTAGATTGAAACGAAACGGTTTTATGTAAAGGCCTTACAGGGCCATTGTGATCGTGCTGTAGACCCAATCTAATTCAGAAGCAATTGATATTCTTGCATAATTTTCAAGTGTTGAAAAAATAAAAAAACATAAAATGCCGATGTTTTTTTTTAAAATGGTGCCATATGGACCACATAGAACCGTTATATGCAAAAAGTTGTTCAAAAGTAATATTTATGCCCTGTATTGATTGGCACAATGCGTTATTTGCTGTTCCGTCTAAATTCTTAAATTGAGGATACAATAAATCAAAGTATTTTTTATTGTTTTTTATTTTGTTTTTCTTTTTTTTTGCAATTTCCGAAACTTTCTCAACAAAATATTCATTTCGTTACAAACTATTCAAATACTTTTCTATTCAAATCTTTTCATAACTTTAAATAGCATTCTGGGATTTGTACATGCCTGTCTACTAAGAGCAACAAAATAATTGTTTTGTTCCTTCAGGTTAAAATCAGACACGCTCCATTACTTTCAGAATGCTAACAAAGGAAAACTATGAAATGAAAGATTATTCCAGCCAATTATGACCCAACTAATCCACTAAAGTGATAAATCTCGGCTACACAATTTCCCACAAAAAAAAGTTTGAGAAAAAACAAAAAAGTTTTGAAGAACGACAAAAAAAAAAAAAGAGAAAGTAAAAACATAACGAAGGTGGAAACGGATTTATAAATGAAAAAAAAAAAGTTTTCATTATTTCAATTAACAGTTACTCTAATATTATTACTTTAAGGATTTTGTTTCTATTCAGTTTACATCACTCTCTTTTGCACTTCCTTTGCGTGCATACAGTGTAGAAAATAATAATAGGGACAGTGAGTCTTTAGCTCAATGTAAGCTATTCTTATTTCAATATAACGGCCTTAGTAAAAGTGAACTTAATGTGCGTTTTGAGTATAGAGGGTGGGCCATTTAAAAGTTTAAATTTAAAAGTGCTATAAAATAAAAACGGTTTGAAATTTTGCCAAATTTTTTTAATTTTTGTATTTTGTGAATTACAATTGTTCCCGATAGGAATGGAATGTTATTTCATTCATATAACTACTGCAGCTGGCCTCACAGTACACTATTCGATCGATCGATCAATTTTCATACACTTTATCGAATATATGGGGTCGTAACCCGAAAGTTATCCTTAAAATGTTCAATTGCTGCTGGTTTGTCGGCAGTTTCCCGTTGGCCCAGTAAATCCCAAACTTTGCACAAGTGTAAATCGATTCAGTTCGCCTTTTTCATGTTAGTTAATAAGCAAAATTGCCGTATTTGGGGTTAGAAAACACACAAGTGATCTTACAGATGTCAATGCACCCATTACTAGTGACCGTTTGAAGGAATCGCATCATTGGTACATATTTCTTAGTAAATAATTACGGTGCAACCATTACTTTCAATGGAACCACCTATCGAACCATTATAACCAATCTTCATGGTATTGTTGTAAACGATGTTTGGTTTCAACAGGATTGTGAACACAATTCATTTATTGCATTAAACGTTTGATGGCCGCTTAATTAGCAGAAATGGTAACTTCAATCGACCACCAAGAAGCTGTAATTTTAAACCTTGGACTATTTTTTGTATAATACCGTTAAAGAACAGTATTTTGCCGACAAACCAGAGACAATTAAGCATTTAAAGGAAAACATTTGTGACGCCATTGCCGAGGTACACTCGAAAAAGTGCACGAAAATTGGTCCGATCATATTGTTACGAAAATGGAAATGGTGTAACATCGTTTAACATTAAAAATGTTAAACAAAAGCTACAAAAACAAAACAACTGACATGTTTACTTAATTAAAAAATAAACAAAATATACCAACAACATCACTATTACGAAGGAGGAATAAACAAATAAACAATAAGCAACAACAACACTGCAATGACGAACGTAAACAAGATACACAAACAACAAACGAGAACGCATAAATAAATGTAAACAACGATGTTTACATACTATATGGTGATTTCGAGAAGGCAAAACTTCGAACGTTCGCTTTAAACAACCTTCATCAGACTGTTTACGTTGCTGTATGAAAGGTAAGTGAAAGCAGGCAGTCAGTCTTGTATGAAGATGCGTTGTGTGTGAATAAAGCAATCTTGGTTTGACAAAAGGCATAAGCAGAGAGATAGCAAATAAAGCAATTGTTGTTGTTGGAACAAGTTGTGAACAGTGGCACACAAAATTGTGCGAACAATTAATTAAAACTAAACATAAATTAATTTTTATTTTTATTTGCAAGCAAGGAGCTTATATTTCAAACGTTTTTAAAAGGTAACCGAAACAATTGTACTTCACAACAAAACTAAATTTGGCAAAATTCCGAATCGTTTTTTTTTTTATTGCATTTTGAAATTTAAACTTTTAAATGGCCCACCATAATATTGTGAAGAAATGTACTACATGAGTATTATTCATTTCTATTGTGAGCGTTGTTAATGATATTCTTTCGTGGAGGCACACTAGAAAACCCTCTTCTAAAATTCGTATCTTTATTGTCAGAGTTTTAATCACTTTTATTGTAATGTTTTGGCTCATGTTGATGTATTCCTATTATTTTTTTCAACAGTATTTTTGTGTAAAAGCTCTCTTATTTCATTTTTTGTTAAGGAATAATTTTGAATTTTTTTGCTGTTGCATGATGACGATGGTTATGATGATGTTTTTTTTTGTTTTATAAGTTGGTCGTATTCCTTAAGGCGTTTATAGTATTTAGTTTTTGCTTCATTTTACGTTCTATGCACACTGGTAGCAGAACACTTCACAAACTCATGCAACACCACAAATACAAACACTGTTACAGTTTTCTATTATATTGTACAGAAAAACAAAGTACAGTTAGAAAAAAAAACCAAAAAAAAATTTTTTTTAACTTCTAGAATTGCTCTGTATTTCTCAGTATTTTTCCTGTATTTTTATGAGAAATATTGTGTTTACAAACCCAAAAGCATAATTTTGTAATTGCAACAGTAGAAAGAAACAGTAAATGAAACTGTGAAATGCGAAAATGACTTTTAATTCCTTTTCTTTACTTACATCTTTTGTTGTTGTTGTTGTTGTTGTTGTTTAACATTTTTATATTTTTCGCTTCAATTCATACAAAACCCAGTACATTCTGAAACTAAGGAAAAAAAGGGAAAAACCTTGAAATACAAACAAATTATTGCTGTACCAACAGCAGTAGCTGCCACTGTTACATCAAGATCATTAATAATCTCTCGTATATTTGTAATGGAATCAATATTATTAATATTGTATTCGGTTAGTTGTTTAAGAAACTCGTAATTTACCAGGAGTATTTCAAAGATGATTTTGTTTATTGGTTAATAAAAGTGAAAAAATATTTCTCAATAATTCATCTTAAGTTCACCTTCTCTAACAAATGGAAAGAATTAAGTTTTCTTGGAAAAACTGTAATAGTTCCAGGTTGAATAAAAAGTTAGTATTGCTGTAAATTATTGATTGCCTGTCGATAAGTGTTTCAATTAATTTCGTGCTAAAATAATGACTGCTGCATACACATGCATGTTCTCTCAGGTCAACTGTCACATACAGGTTCTTAGTGTACATGTTGGCCATACATTGTGAAATTGTCAATGCCATTACCGGCTGATAGATAGAGTAGGATGGCAGTCAGCTGTCCTCTCTTCCACAGCGACCACGGCAACCAACTCGCCTCTGATCTTCATTTTAGGGAGAGAGTTAAGTTGATGGCACTACGGGTCAATACAATTAAATACTAATTGAACGTGGACTATGATCGTGCTGTTATTCTGGGATGACATAGACATATCAACGTCGCTTATATGATGCATTTGAACCTTAAAAAAATTTAAAATTATCAATGTCACTACCGGTTGATAGATAGAGTAGGATGGCAGTGTCCTCTCTTCCTCAGCAACTAAGGCAACCATCCAACCAATCAATTAACTCGCATCTCATCTTCAGCTTAGGCAAAGGGTTAAGTTGATGGCACTACGGGTCAATACAATTAAATCCTAATTGAACCTGGACTATGATCATGCTGTTATTCTGGTATGACATAGACATATCAACGTCGCTTATATGATGCTTTTAAACTTTCTGAATATAACATTTGATTTTAGAATCTTTATAATGGATTTCGAATTCAAAAATTTGAAAGTTCCCACTTAAACCCTAGAGTCTTATAGCGATGACTCGAAAATTGTAATAGGGTTGGCTATGATTTATTTTTTAAGGGTTCTGATATTAAACTTTCTTTTAGGCTGCCTGGTAACTGCAGTGTTTTCTCAATGTGGGATTTTCTTGAAATATCTCTCGATCTCTCGATTACCTACGAGAGATCTCTATGAAGCATATTTTCAACGTCCTTTTTCTCAGGGAAATTCTGTATCACTTTAAAGTAATGCTTATATGGGTTCCGGGACAAATCATGGCATTGCTGATAGGCCAGCCCAGCTCCAGTGCGGAGCTCGCAATCTTACTGGGTATTCCGTATTCCGATATCTGCAGATAAATTGAATTTTATTCACTCGTTTTACAGGAAAGCTCAATTTACTTGGCTGCAAGAAAGTACGTACCATATTAGGCACAAAATATGGACTATTGCCATTTTAGTAGGCATACCATAAAACTTGGCATTCCTGCAAATAATTTTTGCAGTAATTGCGAGTCTGAGGCGATGGGAGAGACTGTTTTTTACATCATGTATCTGTGATCTAAACTTGTCATAACAAATCAAAGGTTTCTGACCTTTCACTTTCTGATATCCTTGATCGACCTCTATAATACAGGGTGGGAAATTTAAAAAGTTAAAAAAAATAGTTTTGCCAAGTTTTTTATGTTGTGAAGTGCAATTGTTCCCGATAGAAATCGAATATTATCTCATTAAAATGGCTGTAACGGCTCGCCTCACTGTATCTCATTTGATCGATAAAATTTTCGTGCACTTTTTCGAGTGTATGGGATCGTAGCATGGCAATGGCATCAGAAATGTTGTTGCTTAATTGTCTCTGGTTTATCGGGCATAATGCTTTTCTTTAATGTCGCCCTACAGAAAATAGTCCAACGGCGTCAAATCGCAACTCCTTGGCGGCCAACTGACATTACCTTTTCGGCTAATTAAACGGCCATCAAACATTTGATGCAATAAATAGATTGTGGCATGAGATATGTGGCAAGTTGCATCATCTTGTCATGAAGAATGGATACAAAAATATCGGTTATCAGGATAGGTGTCTCCATTGAGCGCATGGGCCATTGATGCCTCCATTCGAAAAGCCGCAACAAACAGTCACTCGTAATGGATGCATTAGCTTCTGTAAGACCACGGGTGGGTTTTCTGAGCCCCAAATTCGGCACCAAGATGGAAATGAACTTCTCCGGAAAAGTAATTTTTTTTTTTTTTTTGTAAAATCGACATCATCCGATAAATTCCAAAGTTGCTCAAGCGTAAATCAATTCATTACGTTCAGTGGAGTTAATATACTGAATTTTATGACATCGTAGAATGAAACAAATATTGCCAGATGATTCAAATTTAAACCGATAGATGGGCCACCCGATATAAAGATTACTGCAATAGCAAGATTTAATTTGGGTTCGAATTGATTTTATCTAAAGACTGTTTGATCCCCGGGTTGAATATTTTTTATGATATTACAATGGGCCTAAATGATGGTCTAAATTCCACCACCTAAGTCATATAAGTCATGTAACCATGAATATTTAAAGAGTCCCTTTTTAATGTGTTCTATTTTAAGTCTTCAGTCTGTTATTAAGAATTCTCTTCTTTTAAAGAGAATTAAAAAATTCTTAAGAAAGAGAAACAATAATTCGAAACAACGACAAAAGAAAATATAAAGAAAAATAGAAGGAAATAAGCTTTGCAGTGACTAGTAAGTAAGGAAAATTAAAATGAAACGAATATAAGAAGGATTAAAAAGCTGACATTGAAAAGTTTTTCTTCCGGTCGGGCTAAATAATTTCTCGATTAAATAATTACCTTTAAGAGATTTGTTATTAAATTTTTTTTCTAATTAAAATTAATGCTTAAAATGACTTTCTATGGAAAAAGTAAAAAAATAAGAAAGGTCTGGATAAAGATTCTTTAGTTAAGGTTAAAACCTTTTTTTTTGGCTCTTGCCTTTAGGCAATACATCAAATCTTTTTCAATGAGGCTATTAAGGGAGGCATAGCAATAAGATTCCTTTAAATATGGCTTATTTAAAACTTACCGTTATGTCTGCTTAACAAAAAAAAAACCAACTTGTGGTATACAGGAACATTGAATGTTACTTTTAAACGCAAATAGCAGTGGACCATCTATCGGTTTAAAACCTGAACCGTCAATTATGTCATTCGTATTCTGTCACAAAAATTCAGTATATTTACCTCCACTGAAGTAAGTAAACGATTTACGCTCTGAGCAGATGTTGGTATTTAATTTGGTCATACAGACAACTAACGATGATAGTCAAAAAAAAAAAAAAAAAAAAATGCGTATTTGTACTTAGAAAATCTTACAGAAGCCAATGCACCATGTAGGAGTTACTGTTTGGTGCGCTTGTGGAGCGGAGGAATCCTGGTCTATATTCTCTTTGAAATTGATGACGTTGTAACCACAAAGGAGACATCTCATGATAACGAATTTTTCATATACCCTCTTTTTCATGTTTTAATTGAACATATTCGCCGTAGTCTAGTAGGTAGCGTGTTGGCATATAAACGAAAGAATCAGGGGTTCGAATCCCGTCATAACATCAAAAACGAAATTTAAAAAATATTTCTTCGGCGACTTCTTTTCAGCAGGATTTCTGGAAGAAACTCTGAGAGTTAAATAAATTGCCAATAAAAAGTTTCTAAAAAATAAAAAACTTCGGGACACTTTAAACTGTTAGCCCGCCACTTCATGTATAAAATTAAACACAACACATGTGTGTTGTAGTAAGTAGTGTAAGAAGCTAAGCCGTAATCCCTGACTGTTATTATGTATGTAAAGTGAAGACTTTGTATTAATAGGATCATGCAACTTGCCGAACATCTCATGCCTACAATCGATTTATGTGCCGTCAAATATTTGATGCTGTTTATTAGCCAATATGGTGAGAGTTAGTACGCCAAGAAACTGTGATATTGTTGTGATACGACACCATACACTCGAAATAGTGCACGAAAATTGGTCCGATCGACCGAGGTACTGTGAGGCCAGCCGCGGCAGCCATATGAATGAAATAATATTCAATTTCTAACCGAAAGAATTGTATTTCACAACAAAATAATAAATTTGGCAAAATTTTAAAATTTTAAATGGCCCACCCGTTTACCTTAAAATACAACACACCGTAAAATTGTCTTTTAATGGAAAGTTTATTTTGTATTGAAAAACAACATCAATACAGCATGTTTTCAATGTTGTTACAAAATGTTCCACAATTCCTGGTTTTCACACAAAAGAAAAAAAAAATAATAAAAGTTTCCTAAACAATCAACAACAACAATCTATTGTACGATACACAAGAACATTGAAACGCACATCCTTTTTGGGGTAAAATTTTTTTTATCTTCTCCTGAAATTTGTACATTTTTATCACTTCCTTTACGTTAAGCATATTGTTTCCATATGTTTGGTTTCTTGAATTTCTTTTTTTTAACTTTTCTTGTAAAGAAATCTTAAAAAAGTCGGAAAAATTTAAAATTCTAAAAAAAAATATTTTTTTTTTTTGGTGATAACAAAGCAATTAAAGTGAAAAAAAAACATTGCGTTAAAGGAGAAAAAAAAATAACAAACGACGTGATAGAAAAACCGCATTAAAATTGTTTTGCTTACGTTTTAATGTTATGCTTTGTGGTCACTATTGGAACAGCAGTTTGTAGCTTGTAGTCAAATACGGGGTAATTGTAACCAATATTGTGTGCTCTAGAGTTCTTAAAGCTCTTTGCCACAAGCTTCAGTGATCTTAATTTATTTTTTAATTGTATAAGCCCACATCATCTGTTTAGAGAGCCAAAAGTAATATAAAGACAAAGGTATGATAATGATTTCCATGTATGATAATAATTTCTCCTTGTGAACATATAATGGGGTTGACTTAGAGGATAAAACAGAAACTAGTCCACTTACTAGCTAAGTGGTCATTACAACACTTTAGTCAGGTTACGTATACTAGTTTTATACATGAGTGGCGAGAACTGCAGTTTAATGTTGGCTCCGAACGACAGATTTGAGAAACTTCTCATGAAAATTTTATTTATTCTCAGAGCTTTTGCCATATCTTTCATATTTCCATTTGTTCGAGCTAGGGCTTGAGGCACGAACACGTGTCTAATAAGCCACCAGAGTACCAACTAGATCACCGCGAAATCAGGACGTAGTTTAAATCTGGTAAAAAAAACTCCATGTTTATCTCAGACCCTTCTCATCGCAAGATAGGTAATTTGAAATCCATTGCAAGTAGTGATTTAATAATGCCGTACATAATTTGCCTCTAAAAACAAGCGGCCTGCAACAAAATGAAAAAGATTTTGAACAAAAAATGAAATTTTTATCAAATTCTTATCAGTATAAGAGCAAAAATCTCTTTGGAACAAAGGCAAACTGTACAAGACATTTACATTAGCCTTGTAGTTATATGATCCACAAGCTACAAGGTACTGGCACATGCAGACGAAACAGTCCTTAGGGAAGCTACAATGTACTGTTGCATGTAGATGAAACAGTCCTTAGAGAAAAATAGCCTCGTCTGCATTGGTGGCTAGTGCGGACATCACGAACATCGTTATCGTATGACATCGTTAGACGCATCAAATTTCAATGTTTATGTAGGCTGGTACATATCATAGACGGGGGGTGAAAATGTCCTTCACATTTTTAACTAAAGAAAGCGCGAAAGAGGATATTCGACCCCACAATAAAAATATCAAGTTTTCGACAATCGTACACAACTTTATGTGATAAATTAGAGGCAGGGCTTATACAATCGAGGTGCACGGCAGCTCAAGCTAAAGATTATAAGGATATAATAGCCACTAAAGAAGGTTCTTGAGGGTTCTTGCTAAAGAACACAACTTAAAGCTGGTATGTAGATCGGTATGAAGTTTGTTTTGATGTACTAGTAGTTTAAAGGTATGAAACTTAGTACAAGCCAGATAATTTGTTTGTGCTACAATAAGTTGGATTTTGATTCGTCACGCTCACAAGTCTACTACTACCCAAGATAGTGAGTGTGATTACGGGTTATGTTCTAATTGGATGAAAGGTATGCACGGTGTTAAAGCTATGCACGACCTCTTAAAATAATACACAGTCAGTTCAATATCTACCGTTAGCTGAGGTTTTTCTGGGAGAATATTAACCAAAATTTACGTACGAATTTTTCTTCGATCCGAATTTGATTAATTTATACTTATGAAGTAGCCATAGTCTAGTAGTAGTGTTTTGGCTTACTTGACGTGAGTCCGCGTTTCAAAACCCAGTGCAGACACATAAAAAAAAAAACAAAGAAAAAATGATAAAATATTTCTTGAGTGACTTCCCGCAAAGAAAAGTTTC
>QOCX01000710.1:14735-72061 GCA_005959815.1 Sarcophaga bullata
ATCTCGCCACTCATGTATAAAATTAACACACACAACATAAGTAAGAAGCTAGGTCGCAATCCTAACTGACTGCTAGTTATGATCAATTATGTACGTTGTGTATGTATACTTTGACATTTTGTTTTTACAGCTACAACTGAAAGCAAAATACATGACATATTGTGTGGTGCAGAATTCAATAATATGCTGCAAATTTATTCAATTATTTGCAAACGTTTCACTCGGATCACATGTGGCAAAATAAAATAAAATTTCTTCAATCTTGTTTTACATTTAAAAATCTCTTCTTTAACAGAAGTTGACATCGTACACAAAAGCAGACTGAAACTTTTCTATTCAGACCCTTAACATTAAAAAAAGACTTTTAAACACACAAAGTTTTTCACAACCTCTGTTGAGTTTTGTTTGTGAAAACATGAATAACAAAAAATGTTAAAAAAATCCCATTCAAAACGTGCATACCACCGAAAGGATAAATATTTTCTTCGAACACCAATTGAACAAATGTATGCCTATAAGAAATCTTTTTTATTTTATTGAACTTTTTAAAAAGTTTTAAAGCTCGTGTACTCGTACATGTGTTGAGCAATTTTTTAAACATAATTTAAACTTTATATTGAAATTAATTTACATTCAACACATGAATTTGTAAGAAATTCTTAAAGTGTAAAGTTAAGAGATATTGGCTTAAAACAGATATTGGCTTAAGACAGCTTTTACTACCAATAGACTTGAAGAAAAAAGTCGCTCATTCCGTTAACTCTGAAGTACGTTTGTGTAGAACGGTAGGAATCAAGTAAAGCTTCAATAATTTCGACGACAACTTTTAAACACCGATCGACCGTGACAGCTTCATATCCTTAAACTTCAATAAAATCCAGAGTGTGTAAACATTTTTTATTTTGTATGCCATTACATGTCTGGGTGAAATGCTTTAGAATATACACTTTTCAATAATCCAGAAGCGGTAAGGCTGTGGTTTCTCGTATACATGCGACTTAAGAAAATTCTACAAATCACAATATTTCTGTGATTTGCATCACATTCATATGAGATGAATAATTTGTGTGGCTCTTTCAGATCATCCTATTCGACTTAAAAGGCACATCATCGACAGTGATTACCTGGTTTACATCGTTATCAAAAAAATATTGACCGATTCACACCAAAAATTTGATTTTTTCAGCATACATTCGACTCATATTAGAAAATTCTGTTGTGCATATGCCTATTTATTCAAAACTGTTACAATAGCGTCCAATGAATACCGAAAAGTTCATTGCTTGGCGTGGACTTTAGGCTAGCGCGATCATCGGTTCAGATGTTGCCATGTGCATGATGAAGTTGTCATTTTCTGTAAAGGTAATGTGAACTGGTTGTAGTCGCTATAGTCCAGGTTTTACCAAAAATTTTGTGGGTGAGTAAGGGAGAAGAAGAAAAATAAATTTAGAGAATTTATTTATTGTATTATATACTGTTAAAGAAAAATGTTAGTAATATACGCTGTTGATTTTCATTCAACATGCATAAAGTTATACATTTTGACAACAAATTAGGAATGTTTTGGATATTTATTAGGAGCTATTTTGCTTCACAATATTTCCTCAACTACTAATAAAAAACTTTTATTTTCCCAAAAAAAAAAAAAAAAAAAATAGTGCCTAATAAGCCAACAGACTACCTACTACCCAGACTACCCCAGATGGTGCCACGGCGTACATTATGAGACGAGTTTAAATCTGGTAAAAACTCTATATTTATCTTAGACCATTCTCATCGCAAGACAGATAATTTGAAATCCATTGTAAGTAGTGACTTAATAGTGCCGCACATAATTTGCCTCTAGAAACAGGCAAATTAAAAAGGGAATTCTTATCAAGAATGTTTTATTTCGCTTTTAGGAAATTTTTTGTCTACAAAAATCTGTTCCCTTTCCTTATCATTGAAATGTTTTAAAATGTCCTTTAAGAACATTGGTTTTTAATAAATGCATTTTTAAAATATTTTTTGAGTGTAAACCTGAAAAAAAAATGTCATAGCATCCATTAACATATGCACTCGCCACAGTCTCATTGACGACTAAATAAAACAGCGTAAGCAATGTGTTGGAGTTTTCTCTGCACAATTGTGCTATGAAATGGTAATCCCTGCTATTGTCCAATAAGAATAGTCTTGACTTATTAGAAATGAGCCCTCGGTTTAAACCTTAGGTCAGACATGACCAACTAAAACGAAATTTGAAAAAATATTTCTTCGGTGACTCCGTTTCAGTAGATTTCTGGCAAAAACTTGGAGAGTAAATAAAACTGTCATGAAAAGTTTCTTAAAAATCTATCGTTCGGAACCGATTTTAAAATATAGGTGAGGTGACTGAAGGGTTGTAATGGCCAATTATGTATGTATGTTGCGTATTTCCAAAAGAGCAAGAATTTGATTGAATTTAATTATTAACAACCAGTTCGTCTGTGTTGCACAGTAAGCTGTTTTTAAATACATTTTCATAAATATTTGAGAGGGTAATGCAGTATGGCACTGCTCTACTAAGTCCAAATTCTTTATTTGTGAATTGTAGGTGTTTCCTGTTAATTGTTTAAAATTTAAAACAAATAGCCTTGGGAGATATTCGTCAAAGTCTGCCACTTACTTTGCTCAAGACTTAACAAAGGAAATAAACAGTAAACAAACAAACAATTCGTATTGATTTCATATTTTTTTTTAATTCTTTTGCTTTTATTTCGTTTATTTTATTTCATAATATTTCTATTGATTTCTATTGATTATGTATGTTAAAAGCTTAAATAAATTATTTAAACGTTTTTCTTTTTCTTACAGTTGTAAAGCAATATTAGGGTGGTTTTCATAAGTATTCAAAGAAATATTACGAATACTTTTTCGATTTTTCTGTTTTTTGTTTTTTTTTTGTTTTCCTTTTAGCTTAGTATTCTTTAGACAGCATATTTAAGCTAGAAATTGTTCAAGAGTTTTAACGAAAATATTTAAAAAAATTATTTCTTTCTTCTTTTTATCATAATTCTTTTTCTTTACAATTCAAAAGTTTAAATTGATTTCTTTAATTATACTTTTTAACTAGAGGTTCCCCTTGCAGGAATTAAAAAAAAAAGTTGAATTAAAAGTCAAAACAAATGCTTTATTTTGCTCGGTTGAGGTTTTTTTATTTTTTTTTTTAGCGTTTGCTTTACTTTCATCCACATTTCCAGATCGATTTTGTGTGCATACAGAGACAGGGAAAGAGCGAGAGATAGATAAATAGAGAAAAGGATAGAAAATTAACATTGAAGTATAGTATTTATATTCCGGTTCTCTGTGCTTCCCCTGTATTCGCCATTTTTTTCTGTGAATTTGGTGGAATTTAATCGGTACGGGCACTGCGTTTACTCGTGGCACCATAATGTGTCATTATGCATTCTCAAGTGAACGTTGGTATCAAGACTACCACTCTAATCCATCCTCTGGTCTACTTAAGAATGAAATTGCTTATTAATGATAGTGATTATGTTTAACTGTATTAGTTCACAAGACTGTGAATTCTCTTTCACTGTGCTATTGCTACTAAAAGGGCTTGTGCTCTAGTGAAATAAAAATCTATCACACATCGATATGTCAAACGTTCTCTCGATAGAAATCCTTTATCCTTTCCCCGAGTTAGACTTGTATGTCATGTATATCGTATGTATTCTAAGTCTTAGAACAGAAGGCTAGTGGGAAAGGTAAGCTTACTTGGATTCTAGAGGATTCCATTTTAGTACCCATAGTACCTATGACATCAAACACTTTATAATTCCTGGCTGGCATCTATGAAGTATTCCTATTGTTTGTGGATTCTATACAAAACACCTTTGGCTTAAGATTTTGTTCGCAAATGTCGAATAATAACAGCGAAGGAATTCTGTTCCGTTTGCAAATGAATGAATGAAGATTGTACGAGAACCTTTACGCTTTTGCAGAGAAAGGGCAATCCCTCTTATGCATTCAATTAAATTCTACGTTGTACTTGATTTTCGCAAGTCTGTCGATTTTTTCGTGTTAACTTCATTGCTGCCATGTTCAGGAATCTACATAAGAATAACCGTCGGATATAGCGCAAACTCCTTCAGAGGTATCCATCATTTTTAGGCCATCTACATACAGTAGTCGCCGTAGTCTAGTAGGGTAGTGTGTTGGCTTATTAGACGAAAGGTCAGGGTTCGTATCCCCGGTCAGACATCAAAAACGAAATATGAAAAAAAAAATATTTCTTCGGCGGCTTCCTCTCAGCAGATTTCTGGCAAAAACTCTGGGAGTAAATAAAATTGCCATGAAAAATTTCTCAAAAATCTGTCGTTCGGAGTCGACTTTAAACTGTAGGTACCGCCACTCATGTATAAAATTAACACACACAACATAAGTGGTGTGAGAAGCTAGGCCGTAATCCTGACTGAAAGGTTGTAATGGCCAATTATGTATGTATGTGTACAAACAGGCGAGTACACACACAGTTTAGAGAACCAGCATCCACTTAGTAAATTAGCATTACGACAGCCTTAATAGCAGTTATTTCAGCCTGAATAGCACTATCGATCTCGGTTGTGCAAGGTAGCTTCTCACACCATGTTGTTTGTGTTCATTTTATGCATGAGTGGCGGCACCTACAGTTTAAAGTCTACTTCGAACGACCGATTTTTTTTTTGAGAAACTCTTCATGGCAATGTTTTCATGGCTTTAAGTTAAAGGTAAAGGTTTTGCTATTTTCAAATCATTTGAGTAGCATAAAACCGGGGTAAATATGGCTTTGGCCATTATCTGTACGAGTAAGCAGTAAAAAAGAAATATTATGACACTGTGACATATAATCTCGTTGTATTGTACACAGCATTGAATTGTATTTTAATAAGTTGACCAAACCATATTAAAGACCCTATAAATTAATTCTCTTGTAAGTAGAAATTATGATCAAGATTTTTACATTTTCTTGGAACTTTGATTAATAAATACGATTTAAGAAGGAATTCATCACACACATTCATTATTAACACACAATGTAAACCTACCTTAAGGACTTACAAAGCTGAATAAAGTTTGTATGTATTTTTTTAACAGGGGGTGTACAACTAAACATTTATAAATATGGAGAAGACAAGTCCTTCTTTATAAATACAATACATAACTTGAATTTATTGCTACAGTTTCCTATTCATTTGTTTTCATACATACATACATACATACATTCTGTTAGCAGTAGTTGGCTAAGTTGTTACAATTGTTAACACGTTGACATATTGCTTCAGGTAAGTAATAAACATTCAACAAAAAGACAAAATCTGAGACAATCAAGACAGTACAGTACAGTACAGTAAACACTTGCCTGTTAAGCTTCAATACAATGCAATAACTTATGTTGTATGTTTTTAAAGTCTTTACTGTTGCCAGTTGCGCTTAAGTCTTGTTGGCGTATTACTAACTTCTTTTTCTTTAAAAGAACTGAGATATGCTAACATTGCTGTATTAGAACTTGAGTGTTAGTTACACAAGCATTTAAGTTGTCCTTGAAGTTGTGATAAAATATTGCAAATTTTCTTTTATTCGCATCATATTTTGTATTAAATGTCGTATAAGTTTGTAAATAAATTGTGCAGAGATTAAATCCTTAACCGAATATGAGTTGCAAAATGTTCTTTAGAAAGTTTTAATGCACAGAGATAAATTGGATTTTTGCTTTAATTAGTTACAAAAGTCAACATAAACAAAAAATGTCTTTAATTAATGTGATTACTTTGTTTTCATTAGTCTAAAATGCACTCAAGGCAATTTGTAATTAAGGATAATCATTGCTATTTACTGACATTAGTTTTGCTTAGTATTGCTGCAAATGACCAGGAGGGTTTCAATCACATTTGGAATTATAGAGCTTCAGTCTTACAACTACACTTTACTACTGCGTTTTAATAAATAAAAGACAAGACATAAGACCTATTTACCACAATGGCACGCTTCTGGCGTATTTTTTCCAGAGGTGTCCCACCTAGCCAGTAGGTCCAGTCCATGTATAGTATAATCAATGACTGTCATGTATGAAGCTGATAGTATAGGCGTAGGCATTATTATCTTGACAACTGCGTTCTAAAGGATTTTTCTTTACATGAACTCTGAAATTTCTTTACAAGAACCTTGTATAAACATTGAAGTGTTCGTTGATTTTAACGGCGAACCAATCAAATGCGCTGATTTGGACGAAGATAGAAAATTGTTTCGTTCCATATGCCGCTGCTTATCTTGTTTGTACACAAACCGAAAAAAACAGAAAATAATGGACTGATCATTGGATCTTATAAAGATCAGGAAAAATTGCAGATTAAGCTAGAATATGGTAAAAAAAAAGTGCAGTTAAGACACTTAATTGGAGCCTTCAGTCAGGAAATTTAAATTTTTAAGGGAATGCGAATTTTTCAGTTGAATTAATGCTTTGTGGAACGATTATATCGTGTTGGCTTTTTATCGGTTTTATATTTGAATCACAGGCTTTTTGAATCTCTGACAATACTTATGTCAATCTATGAAACGTAATGAATTGATTTGCGCTTGAGGTTGGTTGGTTCTTGTCAAAAATAAAAAAAAAATTTTTTCATCTTGCTGGGTAGGTTAAATTAAACAAATTGCTGTATTTGTGGCTCAGGAAACACACACGAGGTCTTACAGAAGCCAATGCACCCATTACGAACAATTGTTTGTTGTGGCTTGTGGAGCGGTGGCAGCATTGGTCCATATTTCTTTAAAAATAAGGGTGGGACAACCAATACGGTCAATGGAGACACCTATCGCACCATGATAGCCGATTTTTTTTACTGGCTCTTTATGGTATTGATGTGAACCTCTTGCCACACTCGATTAATTGCATCAATCGTTTGATGGACGTTTAATTAGCCGAAATGGTAATGTCAATTGGCCGCCAAGGAGCTGAGATTTGACAACGTTGGACTATTTTTTGTGGGGTACTATCAGGGGCAAGTGTTATGCCTACTAAGCAGATACAAATGAACATTTGAAGGCCAGCATTCGTAATACCATTGCCGAGATACGGAAAATTTTTCAATTAATTTTTAAAAAGAAGTCACATCAAGGATAATAAAAACTTTACAAAAATTAACTCTCTAAACTCTCTTCAATAAGAAACAAATGCATTAAAATTATTTGAAGGAAATATCATTAAAAGTTTAATTTCATTTATTTAAATCATATTCTTTCTATTTTTTTCATTTTTTTTTTCAAATTTCCAATTTTTTTCTCTTGTCCTTGTGGTAATTATTTTTTTTTATTTTTTTTTTTTTATTTCTTCTATTTAATTTTTTATTTATGGAATTGAAAATAAAATTTAAAATCTTAATGTCTAGTGTCTTAATTGTATTTGTTGTTGTATGCTATACGTTGTTTTTTGTCTTAACGGTATTCATCCTTTAACTATCGTCTTATGGACATGGTATTCGTAGGGAATTGCGGTTTCGTTGAGGAGGAGAAGAAACGTTTACAGGTTAAACGCCAAAATGCTGCACGAAAATCCACACTGTAGAATGCATAAATGAAAGGATTTATGGCACTGTTGAACCAACCCAACCAGGTTAATACCTTGGCCAACGTACTGCTCACCTGATCCTCATCGAGGAATGGTGTAATCAAATAGTTGATGAAAAATGGCAACCAACAGGCTATAAAGCCACCCACAACTATGCTTAAAGTTTGCGTAGTTTTCGTTTCTTTTTTCAGCGATGAAATGCGATTTGATAACGATTTACTGGCATAGTGATGATGATGATGTGAACGTAGTTGTGGTGTAACGGGATGACGTAATATGGATGAACCACTACCCGTTACTAACGAATCGGGTGTGCTAAGCGTGTTATTCACGTTGGTGTTGGTGGTGATGGTGGTGGTGGTGCTAATGGTAGTAGTGGGTGTAGGTGTACTTAAATAATGCTGATGTCGAATGCTGTGCGTACGCATATGCTTATTTGGATGGGCATGTTGTTGATACGGATGATGATGATGATGATGTTGATGATGTATAGAAGTTTGTTGTTGCTGTGCTTGTTGTTGTGCTGGACTGAGCGGTGTAAATGTCCATGGATTTTCCAAAGCTATACTAGCTGTGGCTGTATTTGTACCAGTACCTATGCAAGTTGAACTTGTCATTGTGGTTATGGCGGATGAGGCAGTGGGTATTCTTTTCAATGAGGCTGGTCTTTTCAATTCATAACAACCGTTATTACCAGATGTTGAGTTGAGCTGCTGTTGTGGCATAACCAATAACGAATGGCATTGTGTTGTATGACCAGCAATTTCCGTATCGGGAGCCATAATTTCTTGTAAATCCTTGGCCAATGTTTGATTTGACAATGTTCTGGCGGCGTGTTGTTTCTTATGGCCAGAACTTAAATCAAATTCTGATAAATCTTGATCCAATTCATTGTCTATATCCGCAGCCGTATAACGTTTGAATTTCTGTATAAATTAAGAAAAAAATCAAATCAAAACGAAATTAAATTAAAAGGCAAACAAAATCAAGATTTTTTTCATTCACTTGATCATATAATTGCGTAAGTTTCTTTTACTCACCTTATTATGGACACTGATATCAGTCATATTATCATGCCTATTGGCAATGACACAAGATATCCTGGCATAAACATAAATCATAACCGCCATTGGTATGAAAAATGAGCCCATTGCTGAAAATATCACATAACCTTCGTTTTGATTGTAACGGCATTCATTTAAATCACGACGGCCCGGCTCATACCTAAAACAAAAGAAAAGTGGAGAGAGAAAAAAAAAACGAATTAAAGTTTTGGGGCTACAAAATGATGAACAAAATCTTTAAATTCTAAATGGAATCACACTGGCGTTTAATCATTTCTCTTAAACCAACAATTTCTTAAAATTGCACAAATTTTTCTATGTCCATTAAAGCTACCAAAAGAGAATCTAAAAAAACAACACAATCAGAATATTAAAATATTCTGTCGAAGATAGATACACAAAGACAGACAAAAGTTTACCCACCAACAGTAGTAATAAATTGAGTTTTTCCACAGGCAAAGTGGCATGAAAAAAAATGTCAGTCACTGATTTTGTAAAATCAAATTTTAAATTTGACGTTTCTGTTGTATAACCAGCATTTGACAAGGACTTATTGAATGTAGAATTTATGCAAATCAAATTTATTTCAAATATTTATAAGCTATGAACATAGTGGTAGGGGGGTTATGGTACACTTAAATATTTATTGTTCACAGTACCATTTTGACGACCGACTGTTGTTCATCTCTTTATCGTTGTCAAGCTTAATAAGGGTTAGATTTCTTTATCATTTAATCAGATTCTAATAAAATTGTAAATTGTCTTTATGAATGTTAAATGAATAGAATTGATTTTTAAAATATAGGGTGGGCCATCTCTCAGTTTAAACTTGATGCATCGGTTATGTCATTGTATTCTGTCACAAAATTCAGTATATTATCTCCACTGAACGTAATGAATAGATTTACGCTTGAGCAACATTGGAATTTATTGAGCCAACGATAAACTTCCTTGCAGAAAGGTTACCACCCACTTAAAGGAACATTTAGGACCACAATCCACATTCAACGAGGTTTCAAAAAAAATCTTACTATAGCAGAATCCCTTTTGTATATTAGAGAGCTCGATCAAGGATGTCAGCAATTGGGAGGCTTTCTATGATAACCATCAGGGCACCAACACATGAGATAAAAGCCACTCCGCTTCTTCTCCTCCTGCGGAAATCATTTTTAATGGAATGCCGAATTTTTTTGCAGGCCTAATGGAAACCTAATAGAAACACTATTCTGAGGTGGAAGTAAATCAGTTGGTTAACGTCTCCTAAGCCTAGTAGGTAGTATGTTGGCTTATTATCTCGAACAAAACGAAATATGTCTTCCTTAGTCTTCTTTCGTAAAATCTGAGTGTGAACAAAATTGCCATGAAAAGTTCGAAGCTAACTTTTTTACTGCAGGCCTTGCCATTTATCGATAAAATTAACACCCACAACATGGTGAAGATAAGTTGTTATCCTGACTAAAGGGTTGTAATGACCAATTAAGTAAGTTTATGTATGTCAGTTGATCCTCATCTTTATCGTATGTGTCCAGCAAAGTCTAACTCTTGCTTCCAAATTAATTAAGCTCCCTGCAATTTAACTGTGGTAACTGGCCCTAGCCAGTAGCCTACGATATTCCTGTTTTCCGGTAGTAAAATAAAAGCTAGCTTTAAAAGATCTAAAATTTCATTGAAATATCTGAAATCGGACTTTGAAAATAATTGCGATTGAGACTTAATCGCAGCCTGGCTGTTCGTGTAAATCAAGACAAAAAGTTACAACAATGGCTTCCGCTGTTATCTTAAAGCCATCTGTATAAATCGCAAGATTCCTATTGGGAATCTTCGGATCGTAAGACCGGATATCCCTACTTGAAATAATAAAACAAAACTTGTATTCAAAAAATTGTAAGAAACCACATAAACAGCCAAGATCTGTATTTTATTAAATGTAAGTGCAAATGCTGTCTTGAGCTATGGATTAGGACTCTTCAAAAAATGACGACAAAAATTAATGATTGGCCATTAATAATGCGGTGTTAGAACTTCACACAAACATACATACTTACATACATAATTGTCCATTACAAAAGTTCAGTCAGAATTACGACCTAGCTTCCCACACCACTTACGTTGTGTGGGTTAATGCTTTACATGACTGACGCAATCTCAATTTAAAGTTAACTTCGAACGACAGATTTTTGAAAATCTTTTCATGGCAATTTTATTTACTTTCAGAGTCTTTGTCTGAACACTGCTAAGAGAAAGTTGCCGAAGAAATATTTTTTCATGTTTCGTTTTGTTGGAGATGTCTGACCTGAAGTTTGAACAGAACATGGCTAATAAGTCAACACACTACCTACTAGACTATGTGTTAAAACTGGTTTCAGAAAATGTTTTGAGAAAGTGCGAAAAAACGAAATAAAAGATTTGTTGTCTGGGCTATTGCTGCAGTCTATTGAGTAGTATATTGAATGAGAACTTGACGTTCATATATCAGCTTTGGTAACTGGAAATAACGATCTTTAAACAGGCAATTTTCTTTTTGCAAAAGCTGTGGTAAAAAGCTTACTGAGCATGCGGTGTATGCCCGTCATGGATGAATTTAAAAAATGGAACTGCCGTGATGTATGAAGCTCAGCCGTACTACCTGACTGGCTGAAAGAATTGTAATGGCCAATAATGAATGTAACTGTTGATTTTAATATTTTTTCACACATGGTTAGAGCAACACCAATACCACACAAAGGTAATAAAAATAGCCATTTTAACTATGGTCACAAACAAACGTAATATTTAGCCGGAACATAGTATGCTCTTATAACCTCCTCCCTCCTTTACGTGATAATAGCTTAGAGTAATATCGCTAAATACATCCAACTAGGTTCATTAATTCTTATTAATGTTATACCCACATTCCAGCTAAGCTTAGTGTCGTGTAATATTTTATCATTTTCCATTTTCCATTTTCCATTTTCCATATTTCTTTTCTTTTCTCTTACATTTCTCTACGCTTTTGTTTCATTATGTGCAAATAATTATTTAGGTTCTGTTTACAGTTAGGTTATGCACTAAAACCTTAATACTTACCAGCCCAATATTGGTGGACAAGTTATAGCCAAGGCTAAGACCCAAACGATGAGTATCATTATGAGAGCCAAACGTTTCGAGCGTCGTTTACGTGAATACGTTAACGGTTGTGTAACAGCCAAATATCTGTTATAAAACCAAACACAACCAAGAGAATCAGAATGTGGCCAAAAAGAAGAAGAAGAAGAAGAAAAAAGAAAAAGTTTTATAATTAAAAAAGTATAAATTAAAGAAGAGAGTGGAAGAAACCAAAAATGAAATTGAAAATTGAAACAAAAATCTTTGTTAGAATAACGAACGAAAAAAGAAAAAACAAACAAAAAAAAAACGGTTAACTTACCTGTCCACACTTATGGCACATAAGCTTAATATTGAAGCGGTACACAGAAGTACATCCAAGGAAATCCAAATATCACAAAGCACCCAACCAAGTTGCCAAGAACCTAAGAAAACAAAATAAATTCGGAAAAACCAAACATTTTTTTTCAATTTTTTTTTTCATTCTATTTGTTAAGCAAATTTAATAAAAGAAATGAAAAAACATACCCACACACACTCACACACAAAAATTTAATTTAAAAATGTAAGAACGACAAATTGGGGTCTTAAAAAAAGGAAACCTCAAATCATCTGGTGGTTCATAAATAGAAATTCTTTACTAAAAAAAGAAAAAGAAAAAAAAAACAAGAAAGACTAGAGTGAGATGGAATGGAAGAAATGTAAGAAATTTATTTCTAAAGTAATATCAAACAATCCGGGCTATACGCCTGTATATTAAAGGGAAGTCTTGAAAAAAAAAATCACTGAAGAAGTCAAATAGCTCTTAAGCCTTGTCAGAATTTTCGTTATTTATGACGATGATTTGTCACACCATATAGAAAAGAAGAGAATAGAAGAGAATTATAAGATTCCATGTTTATTTCGCTTAAATTTAGAAACTTTGTTTTAAACGATTCGATAATTATGCCATTCTGCATATCGACTATCGATATCGATAACTATGATTTAACAGCTGAAAATCGGAAATAGTAAGAATTGCAAATCTTAACTTAAGCCACTGAGAAACATTATTCAGTTAATATAATCAACTTAATGAACAAGAAATTTTATCAATTTCAATGTAATCGATCGTTTTCATTGTAATTTCTGTACGATTCATAACCAAAGAATATGTTTATCGAACAAAGTGAAAATTAATTGGAGACGTCATTGCTAATTATTTCGAAATTCACAGAGAACGCCGTTCTATTAAATGACAGTTAAACACCAAGAAAATTTGTTTCCCAGAAGACTAATCCATTTGCCATTAAACAAAATCAATTTGATGACTACCTTCTTGTTAAAAAATGATCCTGTTTGACAGCCTCTACATTTATTCGATTTAATGAATTTTTGTGGACTATGTAGACTATCTAGTAGGTAGTGTCTTAAGGATTCCATTGGAATCATTAAAAAATATTTAATTCCTCTGTACAGAGATATTTACAAGGTTATGCACACTCTCTTCGTGATGTTCCCTTAAATAAATTCCTCTTAGCAGTGTTCTAGAAAAAAACTCTGAGAGTAAATAAAATCGCCATGAAAAATTCCGCCAAACTGGGTGTTATAAGAACCTAGGTTGTAATCCTCACTAAAGGTTTGAAGTGACAAATTAAGTGAGTAAGTCGTTGTAGTATTTTGATAGGTAGTGTGTTGAAAGTGACGCCACGGTTCATACATACATAATTGGCCATTACAACCCTTCAGTCTGGATTACGGCCTAGCTTCTCACACCACTTATGTTGTATGCGTTAATTTTCTATATGAGTGGCGGGACCTACAGTTTAAAGTCGACTCCGAACGACAGATTTTTCTTGAGAAACTTTTCATGGCAATTTTATTTACACTCAGAGTTTTTGCCAGAAATCAGCTGAGAAGAAGTCGCCGTTTTTGATGTTTGACTGGGGATTCGAACCCTGATCTTTCGTTTATTAAGCCAAAACTCTACCTACTAGACTACGGCGGTTCAACAAAACGAAATATGAAATAACACGTTTTAGGCGACTTCCTCTCAGCAAATTGCTGGCAAAACTCCGAGAGTAAATAAGATTTCCATGAAAAGTTTTCTCAAAAATTAGTCGTTAGGAGTCGTCTTTAAACTGTAGCTTCTGCTATTCATACATGAAATTAACGCACACAGAAAAATTGTTGTGAGAATCTAGATCGTTATCCTGGCTTCAAACCATTCTCTCCAAACAATATTTGTTTGAAAATTTTTTTATTGTTGACAGCATTGTTGAAAGCATTGTTAAGATCTGACTTTAAAATGTTTTTGATGTGCCTTTAATTTTTTTTTAATCTCTTTTAAATAATTCTTATATTTGAACGTTTCATTTGCTCCTACCATTACAAATCAATTTGTCAGACAAAAAAACACTGTGTGCCTAAGGGGTTTTCCAAGCAATTGTTTCTTAAGAATGAATTGAAAGGAAAAAAAAAACGTTTCCACATTATTTGAAGAATTTTTTGTATCCCAGTTACTTTTTCTATTGCTTTTGTTTTTGTTACAGCCAAAAAATGTATGCCACGTTTCTGTATGCTGTACAGGTTAAGAGAAATACCTCCAGAAATTCTTTGTGGCATCTTAATTTCGGTATTTTTTTTTTTTTTTTTGTTTCAGAATTTTTCATGTTTCATGTCCATAAATGTGCCAAAGGGTATAAGAGAATAAAGAAATATTCTTTTGAGTTAGAGGTCTTATTTTAATTCCTTTGGAGGTTAAATAATTTAATTTATTCCTTTTAAGTTTAACCATACATACATACATATGTATGTATGTGCATATAAGTGGTTAAGGTTATACTGGCTGACCTCTGCTTCTTATCTCGTTCTTGTTTTAAAAAGGAATTAAAATTTCATATGCGTGTTAACCATAAAGAAAACGATTATATTTCTAATATGTGTGTGTGTGTATGTGTGTATGTGTGTGTGTGAAGAATGTAAAGCCAACATATGAAGAGAATACAAATTGAAAAACATTAGAAAGCCATGTAATAAACATTTTTTGCCATTAACTTTTAAAAAATATGTTTAAAGAATTATAGCTCCTACAGGTCGAATATCGGTCGCTTGTAATACCAATGTCTATTATTCTCTCTTAGGCCAAATCTGATGATAAAGGTACTTGAACTCCCAACATTAGTTTTCTACAACATAACTCTGGACATGTACCAAATAAGTGGAGAACATTATCGACCCCTAAGCACCGTCTGTGTACACTAAAAAATGGAATGATTTTGGCACATCCTAGTGACACAGTTTCCTGTATTCCTCTGTTGGCATAATATGTATTTTATACCGATCGCTTATCTGCTTGAAAAACTCTAGGCAGCCGAGAATTGTTCTCGAGGTCATTAAGTGACAACTCAAAGATCTGATATAATGTAAGGAAATATTTGAAGTCATCATCGAAGCGTTGTTTGACAAGGGTCGAGAAGAGTCCGAAAAGATGCTTTAATCCACAGTTCTATGAAATTTCATACCACCCGTATGAACTGTACAGAGACATTTTCAAGGTTAGGTACACTCCCTTCGTGATGTTCCCTTAAATTAAGTATTCCATTGGAATCATTAAAAAATATTTACTTCGTCTCAGGAGTGTTCTAAAAATACAAAGTTCGGTCAAATTGGGTGTTATGTGAACCTAGGTTGTAATCCTGACTAAGGGTTTGTAATGACAAATTAAGTGAGTAAGTCGTTATAGTATTTTGATAGGTAGTGTGTTCGCTTATTAGTCGTAAGGCCACGGTCAGACATCTCAAAGAAAACGAAATTTTTAAAAAATATTTCTTCGACAACTGTCTCTCAGTAGGTTTCTAGAAAAAACTCTTTGAGTAAATAAAATTGCCATGAAAAAGTCGACTTTAAACTGTAGGTCATGAGCACTTATGTATAAAATTAACACATACAACATAGGTAGTGTGAGAAGCTAGGTCATATGTAAGTAAATATTACGATAAATACTCGATCCGTATCACTTTAAAATTTACGAGTTTGTATAAGCTGCTAAGTCTATACAATAAATGTAAAATTATCTCCAGCTTCGAGGATTAGTTTAGTATGTTATGCCTTCGCAATAATGAGATATGACGTCAAAAACAATTCTAATCCAGCTATAGAATTACAGGCCAGAGGCATTGAAGTTATGCTAAGGATATTTGTAGAGGATACATATTTATTATAAGAAATGTGTTTGATAACCTTTGTTAGCCAGTCAGCTACCCTACATAATTCCTTACCCAAGTATTCTGAGATTACATTGATTGCGGGATGGTCATAGGCCAAGAATTGCTTCCTGCTTAAGCCAGATTAATAAGCAACGCAGTCTATGTGTTACGTGAACAGAATTGTTACTTTCCAGTGAAAGCGTTGTTCTGGCGTTAAATAAGCCTTCATGACTTGAACGCAAACGTTGTCTCAGTTTGAAATTTGCAGCATTCAAATTAAAGTTATCGATATCAAAACACTAGAAGGGCAAAGTTATTCACCATACTATTACGGCGTTATTTACCATGGCACACTAGTACAATACCTACGGATTAAGTCATTACAGTCGAGTTTATAAGACCAATAAGTCTTGATTATTACATTGTAATATTAGAATTCATTGGAATAAATTGAATAAATTAACATGAATTAAAATGAAGTCTTTTATTTGAAGAGGAGCGGAAATAATGAATCAATTCAATACAAAAACAGAAAAAAAAAACAAAAACAATTCAAATGTTAATACTGATGACAATGAAACCCAAAGTAAGCCGTAAAACCTTTTTCTAAATAAATAAAACGAAAATTTTCTTAAGCGCCATGGTGTGGCATTTACAGTTTGCGTGCCATTTAAGGACACCAATTTGTACGTGATGTACTGTTCTATTGTTGTTGCTGTTACTAGTCCTTAAGGCAAAAGATTTCTTGATGCCATTCGACAATTAAATCGTAAAAGCGTATAAAAAATGTATGAAAAACAATTTTCTTACTTCATTAACTATTTAAGAAGGTGTAAGAATAGAAAAAAGAGGAAACAAAACATTTTGTAAACGAAATATGACATTTGTAGAGTGTAATTATGTTTTATGTTGTTGTCAGAGTGGGTATTCACTTAGTTTAAAGTCAATTCATTTTGTGTGCATTGTAAATTGTTAAGTACTTTTGTTGTAATTACAATTAGGAAAGAAATAAATTAAAATTTTTTCGCAGAATTAAAAGAGGGTGGCATAGAAGTTGCAACACCCAATAGGATTTCCACTACGTCTAGTTCTTACTGGCTGGGACTTTGTTTTGTTTATTTTTAGTGAAATATTTTTAAGTTCTTAATAGAAAGAAGAGAATGATAAAAACAGAATAAACACTAGAAGATTAAATGTAGGTAAGGTAGAGTTTCTAAAGGGAAATGAATTCGGTAATGGATCTCATTTATCAACAGATTTTAAGAAGGAAGGTTAAATGAACTGAAGGCCATCGATAGTCCATTAATTAAGGGATACAAAGTGTTTTTCCTATAATAAATTATCTATCTTAAGCAAACTTCTTTAGCTTCTTTCCATCCACCCGTTTTCGATGAGTACATAATTCTTTTAGTTCCTATCAAATCTGTGTAACATATTAGGGCGTACGTAGAATTTGCTTTACAGAGTCTTTGATTGAGTTACGAGGAACCTTTTACCTTAAGAAAAACCATCACCATTTTGGTCATAACGGCTATATAAAGCGGATATTGCGCTCAAGGACAATGCTCATTTCTTGGATATTAATCCATGCTGTCTTGGAAACTGAGTATAAACAGACCAGATATAACTCATTGGATCTACACAGCAGATGCAACATCTATATTGATCTCCGAATAACTTAGCAAGTCTGGTGGAAATTTCTCAGCAAAATTCGCAGCAATGTGAATGCATTGCACAGTAAATTTACGTTGGCGCTGGAGATTTATTTATTATACAGACTCAGCAGCTAATACTGACCCGTACCTTGAATATTGATAACACGACGATCCTAATATTTATTTACTCCCTTCATTTGCCGATCAGGATTAGACCTAGCTGCTCACACAACTTATGTTGTGTGTGTGTGTGCTAATTTTATGAACGAGTAGCGGAACCTAAAGCTTAAAATCCACTCGGAATAACAGAGTTGTGCGAAACTTTTTCATGAGAATTTTATTTAAGTTCATGTTTGGGTTTCTAATTCCTCTAATCGTATTGCTAACGTATTGCTAAGTTCAGACTCATCCACGTGGCAACAATTCTCCGTGGTTATCTGTGCCATGGTTCTCTTTGATTTGGTATCAGAGCCATGCGATTGGTACCTAGTAATAAACTGCTTCCGGTATACCAACGATTTGCTGCTCTGTCTGATCCATTTACCCATCGTCTAAAGACGATACATCGTAAGTGTCCCCTCAAAGAGCACCCGTAGTTCATAGGTTGGATAAAGAGAATTGGCGTTTCCTGTTTATCTTCCACACTACTGAGACAAAGGTTAGTTGAGGTTTAGCAATGTTTTCGTAGAACCAGTTCGTTATTGTCGCAGTGGGACAACTTATGGTTTTTCTCCATATGAAACAGCATCTGTGGGTTTTTGCTTCCTTATCTTTAACATCTGGCCTCTTGTTCAATTTCCTTATTACAAATGTTTTCCTAATTGGGACCAATTTTTAGATACAACAGGGTTTATATAAGAAATAATTCTCTCGCCATCTTTTGCTATTGTTAATCCATAACCATACATCAGAACGAATGTACACAACATGGCTGTAATAAATTGCTTTTGATTTGAATGCGTAAGAATTCGATAAAAGCAACAACAACAAAAACAACAAAAAATCAATAAATACATAAAAATGACATGTAAAGCAACTGAAAATGATATTCAAGTATTAAGAGAGATTAAATTAATGATTGAATGCGAACAAATGGTGTCACTACTACTCACCTATTAAATGTACAGCAACCGCTGGCGGCATGACAAATATCCCCACGAGTAAATCGGCCACTGCCAGGCTCATTACAAAACAATTTGTAACCGTTTTCAGACGGCGTGTGGTTATAACAGCCAATATGACCAGAGTATTGCCAATAATGGTAATCACAATGAAAGTGCAAAAGACAGCGATTAAACAGATGCCTTGCCATGAGAGAACGAGATCATAAAAATGTGACCAGTCATCGGATGACGTTAGCGAAACATTAACACCCACTTCGCTGTACGGTGGCGACGAAGGCGATGAAACATTTGCGACTGATAAAGATGAGGCGGGTGATGATGAAGAGCCATTAGCGTATGGTAGGCCCACCATCGTGGTGGAGGAATCATTATAAGCATATATTGATGACGATGATGTTGCTGCTGCAGCTGAATATGCGGCTGAGGAGATGGATGAGGTGGATGAAGCAGAACTGGCCAAAATGAAAGTGTTATTAAAAATATTTTCATCGTAGGCAGCCAGTGATGAGGCATGTGAAGTTTCATAAACAAATTTCACACGCTCTTGTGTTGATGTGGCAGTTTCGGCTGCTGCCACAGCTATTGTGGAGGCTGCTGCAGTTATGGCATGTGCAACATATGAGTACATGTAGAAAGTTTTCTTTAGTCTTTTCTTATACAATTTACAATAACAAAAACTACGTTTGAATTTGTTCTTATGTTGTGCTTTATAATGGCAACAGTTGCTACTGTATAGTCGGCAATTCTTAAAGCAATTTCGATCACAGCTAACAGATGCCTTAAGTAGTTCACTGTATTTGCGGGTATTTTCTTTGGTATTCAACTGGGTGCAGTAATCATCAATTTCATCCATAATGTTTGAGGATGCATAGTTTTTTTTTTGTTATTTTTTCAATGGAATTCTGTTTTAAGCCTTCTAAGCCACTTGTTGTATGAAATTTTCCTTTTTTTTTAAACGAACTTTCTTCTCCTTCGATATTTGTAGGTTTGTATTAAAACATCCGTTGTATCATTGACTTTCATTGGCTACGTTTAATGTTCGGTTCTTTAGTGACGTATTAAAGAAAAATTATAACTTTTTATGGCTTACACTTTACGTGTGTATGACTCGAGATACATCTGTTGTTGTGAGCTTTTACTGAAAAGTTTATTGTCCTGGAAAACATAAAAAGAAAAATATAAAGAGAGTGCTAAAGGGAAATTAAAAAAAAAAACAAATTCACTGCTACCTTAATGTTAATTTTTGAATATAAAATAAAGGCGTTAATTTTTAATCAAGTGATTGAAAATAAAATCACGTACTTCCAATGAAATAGCCAAACAGATGTGAGAGGTAGGTAGGTTATAAAATTTTCTTAATTTGGGCAGAATTTAATGGAAAAATACTATTTTGTTGGAAATAATCTTGAACTTATTTCCCCATAATCTGAAGACGGTACACTGCAAGTATCAACTCATGTTGCACCAGTAGCTCAATAGCGTGTATAAAGAGAATTGGTTCCATCTCACTGCTTTATTTCTTTGTATCTTTGAATCTCCAAACTAATTGGAAGTAGCATTACCTGTTTATCTGCTACACTACTGAGACATAGATTGATAGAGGTCTAACTATGTCCCTGTAGACCAATGAGTCATTCTCGCATTGCGACTATTCACATGAAACAGCATCTGTGGACTTTTGCTATCCTATCTTTAACATGTTGCCTCTACTTCCAAACCTAAACATTTTCGCAGATTGCACAGTTGACAGGGCCGTTTATTGAAGCAATATCTGGAAAACTGGCTGTCATTTATTTTGTAATTAAATCACCATGAATGGATATTGGTTCTTAATTTCTTCGTAAAGTTATCGTCAACGATGAGGGCCATTTCTAGATGAATAGTTTTATGAACAAACAGAATTATCCACAATACAAAGTTATCATACCACATGAGATCTAAGAGCGTTCAATGCATTCATTAAAAGACAATGTTTGGTGTTGAATTTAGACAAACGAAGTTGAGAACGATGTTGGTTAGCCCATCACTGTCAACTGCAAGCATTGTAAGGCTAGAATAACCAACTTCTTTTGGTCTAAATTGGATAACTTGGACACCAACAACAAATGGTTTCAACGATACTACTTAGCCCATGCCACATTTGACATTCTGTACTAACGATTTCAGGGTATGGTCATGCCAAGCGATGAGAACTGACCATCGAGATCATTCAGTTTGATCCCCAACATACGTACATACGTAATTGATAATTACAATCCTTAAGTCAGGATTGCGATCTAGTGGTGTGAGAAGACACCACACATGCTTTGTGTCTTAATTTTATCCATAAGTAGCGGAAGCTTAAATTGTAGATCGAAAAATTTTTGAAAATATTTCATGACTGTTTTATTTACTCTCAGAGAGTTTTGACAGAAATCTGCTAAGAGGAAGTCGCCTAAGAAATATTTTTTTTCATATTTCGTTTTGTTGAAGATGTCAGACATAGGGTTTGAAACGTGGTAAACACACTATTTACTAGATTACGGCGACATCCAACAGGATTCATAATATCTTAATCCTGGATCTAACCAGGGAGATAGAACGGGACTCACCTACTACATAGAAGAACCAGAAATCAAATTGTGTCTTCAACTTCAAAATCATAGAGTTGATGATCTGGCTAACCTTGACACAAATTGAATTAAATATTGCCACTAATAATAGAACTTCAATTGGGGTAATACTATTTGGAATACGGGATCAAGGAATATAATGTGAGAAGGCAATTAACTACTACTGCAGATCTGGTTGTGATCAGAAAACGATTTGATTTTTATTGTAAATTTTAAGCTTTTAATTTGCCCATTAAATCCATCAATTATTAGAAATTTTTGTTTTAATTAAATGATAAGAAAAAATAAAAAAATTAAAAAAAATTAATCATAAAAATAATTTTTTATTTGCCACACAGATGTTTTTCATTACTTTAAAGCAATAGAATGATAGAAGAAAAAAACAAAACTATCGTCCATAAATTCGCCAAGATCATGTAAAATTAAATTTTCATGAAATAAAACACATGCCAAGATCTTTAAAGAGCATTTGTGGCGGAAAATGTTGCACATACAGTGCGTCAGTGGATACAGAACAATTCTTAAAACAATCCAAACACCATTAAATTGTAGCACTTTTTTATGATTCAGTTTTCTTTTGATAATCCAGTGGCATAATTTTATGATTTCTGGTTTCTTTATTTTTTTTCTTTACTTTTATTTTTTGTAATAACGCAACATGCAGAAAGAAAGAATTGTGGATAGTAAGGAGGAAAGGAAATGTTGTAATTAAATGTATACAATTAAAATGTTACAAAACTTATTCTCACTTACTCTCTCCCTCTCTCTCTCTCTCTCTCTCTCTCTCTCTCTCTCTCTCTATGCGTATGTGTGTTATTTTAATTTACTGTATAACTGTGTTAAAAGAGAAATGAAAGAAAGGAAAAATGTAAGAAAGGAAAAAAAATATTCGAAAATCGAAAAACAAATTTTTTTTTTTTTTTTTTTGCTTAAAAGTGAGTTGAATTACTCCATAATGCAACATATTTTTAAAAGGAACACTTACTTACTTAATCGGTCATTACAACCCTTTTAATCAGGATTAAAACCTATGTAGCTTCTCACATCACACATGTTGTGTGGTGGGGAGCTACCAGAAACAACTTTTCATGGCAATTTTATTTTACATCACAGAAGAATGCTAAGAGGAATCCGTCGCAAGAAAATTGTTTTTTTTATTGCATCTTTTCGAAGTATCTGAGCTAGGTTTAAACCACAGTCTCTCTTGAAGCTAGATCACATACTACTTAACATACTACGGCTGCATCTTAGACTCATTAGGATTAAAAACTAAAAATATTGTTTACCTATCTCATGCTCTCATCTACTATTACTTAGACTGCCAGAAGCTGCCAGAAGCTGATGGATGCTGATGGATGAGACTGCGAATGTAAATGCATGACAGTTCCTCCATAGTGTAGTGTTACTTTCATGACATAGTGCTTGGTGAAGCATAGTCTGCTCTTCATTCTTACATCTGCAATTTCTACAGAAATCATTAGGAAAGTGTCCAAGACAAATACGGTTCGCATAACGCAATGCCCCACAATGACTCCAATAACCATACTGAATGTCCCGCTTTGACAGATTTATCGCCTTGGCCAGATTTTCTGAACAATTCTAACCTTGACCGAGACTGCCCATCTGTCATTGACAAAATCGGCCACTACATTGTCAATTATAAAAAGGTTTTTTTGAGCGTTTTTTTAAGTCAATAATTCACCAGAGAGTTCGATGGTTGTTCAGTTGCGAGCTAATAGAGCAGATGCTATAGTTACCTGCAATATCACTGTGTACCAGTAACCATATGATATGAACATCAATCATATCGTTCTGCTACCTCATTTATATACATATCTAGAGACGTATCTACTGTATTTTGTAACATTCACACTCTCTGAGTCACTCTTTACAATTCTCCATACAAGAAGATGGAGAGTAGTTAACACACTACACACTATACTACCAGCGAACTTAAAACGCGCGTTATACTAACCATCTTACATGATGTATGTAAGCGTTTAACAGCTTTTTTTAGCACTTAAAAGAATATAAAAAAGAAGGAAAAAATAAACAAGAATTTTAAAAAAAATGTTCGTTTAAAACTCATGCCACCATAATATTGTTTACTTATGCAGATGCTTCTAAAATGTTTGATAAAATTGCAACCACTTGATAAAAACGTTGGTAAACTGATATAAGGGATGAAAAAAAGAGAGAAAAAAGCTTAGAACAAAAAGAAATTTAACAATCCTAGTATAAGATTTCAACTGAAAAAAAAAAAGAAAAAATCTTCTTTATTACTGTTGGGCATAAACTGAAACTTGCAAAGGATACTTTGGGCATCTTCTGTTCCTTTTCCTTTTTTTCTTTTCATGCCACTTTGAATATTCCACACAAGAAATATGAAGGCATTGTAATCTTACATGGAGGTAATGTGAACTGGCTATAGAGATCGTGTGATTTCATCCCGTGGGGTTTGGGCTTAAGTCGTAGGTACACGCGAAAAACTCTTAAAACACAGCGATGCTAAAACCAACATAAACCACGCCATTGGTCACAATCAGTACGATTTATGAGTCACAAGTAATCGGATATCTCAGATGTTCTCTACCTACAGAAGTCGCAGCAAACGTTTGAACGAAGCTATATTCTCCACATCATGATTTGTTTGATGACTATCAAACATAGTCTTCATTATGGATATATGTTCTGTTGGATCAGTCTTGTTGCAATCCGACGTAATGCAATTCAAACTGGAGCGTTATTTTCACAGGCTTGAAACAGAATTGATTATGTCTCGTCTGCACAAGGTCTTCAAAGATGGTTTTCCATTCGAATTTCAAGAATATGAGATACCCTGATGGTCTTGTTGGTCATATGCCAAAACCATGTGTTCGATTTAAATCAGGGACACCGGGATTTTAGTGATTTGCAAAGAAAGTGAGAATTAGCAGAGGTTTTCCGTTGATTCTCTTTTTTCAGAAAGTGTCTCTCCGTGGAACATATTGTGATGTGGAAGCACTCAACTCAAGCGAGTTTCTGTTCATCGGTATATAGAAAGATGGCTTCACGAGGTAAAGAACCAATTCACACGTTAGAAAGGCTTTCTTCTCGTTCCTGGCAAAGGATTTGACACAGATTTGGCTTATTCCCAATTGAAAAAAACAAAAAGAATTCATTGGGATTGGAACCGAATAATTCGAATATTTTATGGCTGATATCTACACAGAATTCAGCTTAGAAACTCATGGGCAACCAAAAAGGGCATAACCGCCTACACGTTATTTGTGGTTAACTTAAAATGACGAGGAAGAAGAAGAGATAAGAGGATATGGTATGGATGGATGATATCCACTATACTTACTTACTGAATAGGTTATTACGACCTAGCTTTTCACACCACACATGTTTTGTGGGTCAATTTTATTCACGAGTGTCCTGTACCAAGAGTTTAAAATCTATTCCGAAAGACAAAAATTTTAAGCAGCTTTACCTGGCTGATTTATTTACTCTCAGAGTTTTTTAGCCAGAAGATTGACAATTTCATTTCACATTTTAGTAAGGGCCTCAACTAAGGGTTGTACTTCAGACTGGCGTCTATTGTTGATATCTACTATGTTACCTTCAAAGAATTTTCGTATTGTTAAGTAGGCTTAGGCGGCAGTCAATGTAGTCCATTTTTAACTAGCACTAACCAGTCTTTCGTCTCTTTTTGCTAATATTTTCATATTTAAATCAATATTTCCCCATATGCGGAAATGGTGTAAAAAATAATACGAGAATTGAAGCCACAAAACAAACAGGATTTTCGTAAATAATTTATTGGCAGTTAATAGCCTTCGAACATATTGCTGTTGAGTAGACTTTATGTTTGTATTTGCTTTTCCTTTCTCTCTTACCTTTTTCTCTTTAACGAAGTGAAAACAAAAGAAAAAAATATTATCCACTGAGAATCATTTGTTGTCGTACTTTAAGGGTCACTGGAAATAGTGCATCGAATGGAACAATTTTTCTTTTTTTTTCTTTTCGTTTTTCAAAGGATCCTTTGTTGGATGTAAATAATTGTGGCAGAATTTTTTTTCCCCATTTATTTAAACATTGAAAACAAAAAACAAAGTGCCAACAGAGTGGAAAATATTCGTATACAATCCTACAATCACAATGCATAGTCCACAGACAAGGTCAATTTTATTTTTGAGGGATTAAAAATTACAGAAAAACAGCTTTGAGTAGATGTTGAGAGAAAAAAAAAAACAACAACAAGAGTCTTAACATTCAAAGTGTTTGGATAGAACCAAAAAGGTTTTTCTTTTGGCAATAATTTATAGGAAGCAAATGGTGGGCCATTTAAATGATTAAATTTAAGACTTTTTTTTTGTTGTGCAGTACAAATGTTTCGGTTAGAAATGGAATACTACTTCATTCATATGACTGCCGCGGCTGACCTCACAGTACCTCATTCGATCGGATAAATTTTCAATCACTTTTTCTCGTGCATCTCAATAATGGCATCACGAATGTTGGACTTCAAATGCTCAATTGTCTCTGGTTGGTCGGCATAACACTTTTCTTTAAAGGCGCCCCATAGAAATTAGTCTAACGATGTCAATTTACAGCTTCTTGGCGACCAATTGCCATCATCATTGAGGTTAAATGAACTGCAATCAAATGTTTCACGCAAAAAATCGATTGTGGCATGAGATGTGTGTGCACCATACTATTCAAACCAAACATCGTTCATATCAATACCACGAAGAGTGGATACAAAAAATTCGACTATTATGGTGCGATAGGTATCACCATTGTCCGTAACGGTTTCGCCGTCCTCAAAAACATATAGGCCACAATCCGTACCAAACAGACACATGTAATGGTTGCATTGGCTTCTGTAAGATCACGTCTAGGTTTTCTGAGCCCCAAAATGAAAATGAGCTTTGAACGAAATGATGTTTTTTTTGTTTTTGTCATTGGCTTAATAAATACCAAGGTTGCTTAAGCGTAAATCGATTCCTTACGTTCAGTGGAGCTAGTGTATTGAATTTTGTGACCGAATAGAATGACAGAAGTATTGCTAGATACTCAAATTTAATTGGATGGATGGCTCAATCGATATAATTTTGTATTTGCAAATGGATTCATTCCATCTGTCCACTCAAGGATTGTAATTAAACTCCAGATCGCAATTCTAACGACAGTAGTGATACGTTTTGAAAATTTGACACGTTTGGTAGAAGACAAACTCCCGCATAAGGCTACTTTACAGATATCGACATGAATCGTTACTACGTTGTTGAGTCACTAAGCGCTCATTTGCCTACATTAGTAGATATTTAAAGGCAACATTTACTCACTTTGTTCGCATTAGCTTTCTGTTTTTGTTTGTTTTCAATGTTTTTGCCTGCCTCAGACTCGATTCTTCTCATACATGTTAAGCATCCTTATGCATACATATTGAGCTTATCTAGAACTGTTAATTCATACGGCATTCAGACCGTTTTTATACAATATAAATACCGATGGCTATAATCGTTGTAATGCCTGTGTGTATATGCTAAAAATTGTAGAACATATTGTAATAATTTACAACAAGAATTTCATAAACCCACGGCAAACTAGAATTAAAATTTAAGTTCAAGGAAAATGGCAAAAGTTTTTTAGTTGTTTTCACTTTTCAAGTTCATAAAATTTTATTTTAAATATGTTTGAAGGAAAAACAAAACAATTTTTGGAAAATTTTATAACCTTCATGCAAGAAGTTGGCGTAGTCAGTAGTTTATTAGACGTAAGGTCATGATTCAAACTTCAACTCAGACATCTCCAACAAAACGAAATGTGAAGGAAATATTTTTTCAGCGATTGCCTATTAGTAGATTTCTGGCAAAAAGCCTGGAAGTAAATAAAATTACCATGAAGAGCTTTTGTAGGTACTAGCAACACATTTGTGGTAGCATAAGTGTGTTAGTAATCATGACTAAAGGATTGTAATGACTAATTAAGTACGTATGTAAGTAATCGATAATAAAAACAAATTATGTCGACGGTTTTATTAATGTATTCCAATGGTAAACTTCACATAAAAAATTTGTTTACTCTCAGGGTTTTTTGTTTGAGAGAAAATATCGTAGGAGAAAGATTTGAGTTTGACTGATGCATTGCGATGGCATGGATTATGTTTGTTTTGAGAAAACCTCACAAGAAAAGTTCAATGAAACCAAGATATATCATCTCAGATATCTCAGATATCAATTCACATCATCTTTGTGTGTGATGACCGTGCCGTCAAATCAAAGAATATCCGATAGATCATGAGCTATGTTCTTGTAGTCCACAACATACAATTCATTCTCACTGAATGATGGACCCACTCTGATTCGTTTTTAAGCCATGCCACCAGTCAAACTCAGTCTAATCTATGCGCCAGTAGATGATATAATTTAGTTGATAAAGCGTTTTTGTTTTTGCCTACTCAGTTTAAAATTAACTTTTGTCATTTTGCGTTACCATATTGTAAATCTATTTTAAGACCCCCTCTATTAAAATTATCGTATCGTTAACGTTGTGTACTAGGCAGGAATAATTTCATGGTAAAATTGATTAACAAGTTTAAAACTTATTTTTCATTGCGTTCTTTAATTTCTTTTTAAGGGTGTGTTCATTGCTAAATGCAAACACTACAACAACAACAAAAAAAAAAACAACAAATTATTTCCAACATTATTAGCGCGGCCATTATTAAATTTAATATTAAAGTTTCACAGAAATACACCCACAACAAAATGAAAACAGTGCCTGAATATAAATATTGATTTCATGTCGTCAAATGCCAAAAGACATTTTAAATTTAAATTTTGTTTTTAATTAATAAATTGAAATGTAACTTACATGGCATTGGACAACGCCCATAATCTCTATTCAGAGTTGTGTGTGAGACTCATATCACGGAGTAAAAAGAGAAATTATTAGATCTGCAGATACGTAATTAGAGTACCTTAATAGTACCAAACTCCAGTAGGACTTATAAGAGAGAACGAAATAGGTAAACAATATTCCGGTGGAGCATCTATCGGTTTAAATTCTATTCAATAATTATTTCGAATTTGGCAATACCGAAGTCACCATAGTCTAGAACGGAGTGTGTTGGCTTATTAGGCGAAAGGCCAAGGTTCAAGTCACCGGTCAGACATCAAAAAAGAAATTTGAAAAAATATTTCTTCGGTGACTTCCTCTCAGCAGATTTCTGGCAAAAAGTAAATAAAATTGCCATGAAAAGTTTCTCAAAAAAATCTGTTGTTCGGAGTCGACTTTAAACTGTAGGTCCCGCCACTCTTGTATAAAAATTAACAAACACAACATAAGTGGTTTGAGAATTCTGTGTTTACGTCATTCTACTCTGTCACAAAATTCAGTATATTATCTCCACTAAAGGTAATGGAATCAATTTACGCTTGAGCACCGTTGAGATTTATTGGATTAACAAGAAACTGCACAGTGATGTCAATTTTGTCAGAAAACCTCTTATCGGATGAAACTCATTTCCATCTTGCTGGGTACGTTAATAAGCAAAATGGCCGTATTTGAAAATCAAAAAAATCCACACGTGTTCCTACAGAAATCAATGTTTCCATTATGAGTGATTGTTTGATGTGGCTTGTGGAGCGTAGGCATCATTGGCTCATATTTCTTTGAAGATGGTGCAGCCATTACGGGCAATGGAGACACATATTGCTACATGATCACCGATATTTTTGTATCTGCTCTTCATAGTATTAATGTGAACGATGTTTGGTTTCAACAGGATTGTGCAACTCTTTACACGTTCCATGCCACAATCCACGTTGTTTGACCGTTTAATTAGTCAAAATGGTGATGTCAATTGGCCGCCAAAAAGCTGTGATTTGACACCGTTGGACTATTCTCTGTGTTATGTCGACAAACCAGACACAATTGGCGATTTGAAGGCCAACATTGCGTGACAATATTGCCCAGATACGACCCCATACAATTGAAAAACTGCATTATTGCTCCAATCTAATGAGGTATTATGAGGCCAGCAAGAGGGTGTAAGGTGGTACTTTAAGTTTTTTTTTTTTGATTACTTTCTAATACCTAAACAACCCCTGGCTATTCAGTGATCATTTCTCAATATATAGTAGGGTTCTTATTTATGTAATGCGATCATACTGCATACAAATTAAAACGAATAAAAATTTTATAATCTGCAATAATTGTTATCACTTTAAAAAAGACGCGATAAGACACATCAATAAAATTGACCGATCGCTTGTTAAATATTTATTTAAATGGCACGTGAGCATAGTGTTGTCTATTTAAATATAACTTATGATGGCATTCAAATAAATTAATTTAAATAATAACGTCATTAGAATATTAAATTAATATAAGATATGAAGTGATGACTCAATTGTAACGAATGAATTATCAACAGCGTGTATGTATACGGTTATAGGACGCCATAGTTTTTATTATCTTCAGGAGATGGTAAATAAAAATATTTTTTCCGATGAATCGGAAATTAAAAGCAAAACTTCATTTGCTTTAATGCCTTTGTATACTTTTTAGCAGAGACAAACGAATGCATAGAGGACGTTATATATCGGGGGACTTCCAAAATGGACTTCCGAAATTTGACTCTTGATAACGGCCACCTTGTTAATGCAACATCTGGCAAATGAGTTGTCATTTGTCCAGTTTTTTCTGCTAAATCCCCAACAACGTACATAGCATTTTACAACACAGGTAAATAATAAAATGATTTCATCAACGCACTGCGTTTATTTTTTTTATTTTACAATCGGCAGAATCGTCCTATCGAGGGAGATAGTTCTTGTAGTACAGTGAACAAAACGATCGACCAATAACCACTCGTCGATTGAGTGAAAAATGTGCCAAAATCATAAGGCTGTTCATGGGAGCGTGCAAGAGAAACCGAGGCTATAGATTTCACGACAATCATTAGAACTGGGCTTAGCACAGATTGAGGCTGGAACTTTACCCAGAATATTAAGGTAAATAACAATGAAGTGTGTAAGTTGAATAGGGGCACTGACTCTAATTTTTATTGAAAAATTATTTTCAGCGATGAGACTGTCGAATTTGGAACAATACCAGACCACATGGGATCCAAAAGTATTCAATTCATCTCGAAAAACGCACCAAACGCTAATGCTGTAATGAATATTCCTCACGAGCAATTTGAGGGCAAGGCAATTAAATCGCAAGTATCAGCACATACATCACAAACTATAGTGGTTTTCAAAGCCAACATAACTCATGGTTTCGCTCGTATGCAGTCTGTTTCATTCAGCAGAATCAAGAAAAATTTGTCATTTCTGTTGCTCTCCTACCAGAGAAGTATGGAGGAGGTTTGATTAGCGTTATATTGTACACATAATGATTTCATAGGTCCTTAAAACGAATAAAAAATTGGATGACATTGCACACTAATTTTTCTAATATAAGGATACGAAGTGCTTTAAAAAACACTCATAGTTCTCTCTTCTTCCTTTCGATTCACTATCAAGCACTTAAACGAAGCGAGTAAGACTTGAAGATAAGTGAAGTTACAAGTTAACTTAGCCTTTATAAGCAAAAAGTCTCCAAATGTAGTTACTCCTGTAGATTGTAGATAATAACAAAAACGACTCTTTAGTCCAAAACGAAATCGTTAGTTGCGTACATTTTTACGTAACTGTCTTCCATATCGTTGGCAAACCATAATAAAATTTAATTTCATTTATAAAAATAAAATTATTTCTACATTGCACCACACCAAGTAATTATTTAACTTAAACCAACAATTTTTTTTTTTAATATTTTTAATATTTTTTGTGTTTCATTGTAAAAAAAAATTGCAGAAAATTTGTCAACACAATAGTTTTTCATTAAAAAGAATGTATTTTCTTACAATTTTAATAACAATGGCGTCATGTAACACCAACAATGGAAAAAATGTTGAAATTTTTTTCTTTTTTACAATACAGTTTCGTTTTAAGTAAACACAAAAACAACTATGTGAACACAGGCAAAAAAAATAATTTCGTGTAGCATTGTTTCCACTTGTTTGAGTGTTGTTTGTGTAAGCCATTCACAGTAAAAAAGGCTCATAGTCAATCTCAAATACTTTCTCTTTCTATCACATAACAGTTATGCTGCATGTTTTAGCACATATGAGTGGCGGACCCTACAGTTTAAAGTCGATTCCAAACGACAGAGTTTTGAGAAACTTCATCACAATTTTATTTACTCTCAGAGTTCTGCTGAGAAGTAGACGTCGAAGAAATATTTTTCATATTTCGTTTTGATCGAGATTTTTAACCCGGGGTTAGATAAGCCAACACGCTACATTTTTGACAACGGCAACTACAAAGTATGTGCGAAACTTTAATATGCCGAAGCCATTAAGCTCTCTTCGGTAATAACGTGAATTAGGTTCTCAAAAAAGTAATTCAGCCTCTGCAGTTTAACTATGTTCGACTAGACTGTCCGACTAGACTGTCCGACTAGACTGTAGAGCCTTACTAAAACTGAAAACATGCTCTGTTTCGTGGAAGTCAAAAGGAAATTTAAACTTCTCGCAGATCAAACCACCATCACTACACCTACAATAGAGCTATTAGGATTTAAGTGGTACAGATCCACGCGTATTTGCAATCGTATTGCAAAGTGTAAGTCCAAATGTGTTTAAACTTCCCGAGTGATCATAATTAAGATGACAAAAATAATTTTCATGCCATCTGATGTTGCTGATGCTAAATTTGAAAGCTTGGTCAGGAATGTCAGTGGGTCAGACGTCAAAATGTCTGAATCGTTTTATAACAAGAGCAGGTCATTGATACATAAGATGACAGACAGTCTCCTTTTGTTCCTCAGACCTACAGCTTCTGCAGAACTCATTTGCCGGCATCCCAAATCTTTCAATAAGCTTGCTAAAGAACAATGTATGACCATGCGTTTTAAGAACAGAAATAAAATGGTGCTCTTCATATCCATACGTGTGGAACAAAGAGAGATTTAATCACTTTGTAAACCGTATCGGTCGTTACGAGTTTAAAGGCAATACAATTTCCAACTATATCCATACGTACCGGAACCCTTATAAGGGTAACTCTTTAAAGCTTCTGTAATTTTCCTTAGAAATCTTCTTGATTTATGAACAAGTACGGTCTTTGAAAATAAGTTCTTTAGGGACTTAAACGTAGCCTGATTGTTCAAGCAAATTAAGATATTTCCAGGAAAAAATCCTTGTCACGCAAGAAGCATCGTATCATATTCAAAGTGGCCACGATCTTCACTTACATACAAGGAAGTTTAATATCAAAACCCATCCTGCCACTGTCGGTAGAATTTCGGAGGCACTTTTCTTTTGCCCTGCCGAACCCTTGCTTCAGGCAACGGTTGGCTAATACCCGTTATTGTTTCAAGCTTTTAGCTAATGTTTGTTGTTTGAATAATACTCCAGAATGATAGTGCATATGTTGAGGTATGAAGTGGCCGGAGAAAGTCCATAGCAACTTACTTTTTTTACTCACTGTATATTTATATGGCATTAATGCACTTCGTAAATGCACACGCATATCTAAAATAGATTCTCATGCAAATAATTCATTGCTTAATTCAATTTCACTTTCATTTAAAATCATTTAATTTGAAGACAGTAAAAGCCTGATTTAAAGGATACTAATTGTTGTGAGTATAATTTAAATATGAACTGTACTTAAGAAAAAGACATTACTGTACATGTTCTGTAGTAGAAAAAAATTCATCCTTTATTATATCCTCTAATGATAAATAAAATTAAACAAAAATTAAATAAAATTTCAATTCAAATTTAATTTTGCATTCTACTGTATGTGTGGCCTGGCCTACGCACTACTTAAGTTGAATGGTGGGAGCGGTAGAAAAACGAACTGAGGAATTTGATAACTGCAGGAACATAAAATAATTTCTTTGAAAAATTTCCATTATTCCGTGTAAATTGTAACACTTTTATGAGAATTTGAATAATTAGCAATATTTACGTCTGTCTTGCTGTCAAGATAACAGCTGTCACTTTAAACACAATTTCGTATCGGAAGTCACTTAAGTTAATTGAAAGAAATTTCAATGACTATGAAATAATGGCACACTTTAAAGAGTTTAAGTAAAGCGGACTTTAAGGAGAGGGAGTTAATAATTCAATACAATAAATAACCATAAACTTATAATTCAAGAAATGTTTTGACATTCCGGCATTCACTTTAATTATTTCTAAAATTTTTCTTTTTTTTTTCTTTTAACGTTTCTTAAAGGGTTATGAGTTATTTATGTGTTTAATAAATCAAATAATTTTATTTGCTTGTTCGCTACTAAGACTACATTTAGTTTAGAATACTTTAGAAAATAACTTTTTGTTTTTATCACTCTTGAATAAAACAGTGTGGCCAATAAATTTATCAACTGCTTATTAGTGTGCTTGTGTGTGTCAATTAAAACTGTCAAAGTTTTAAATGATTAGGAAAATATTCAGCATTTTATTTGTGGAGGGAAAGTTCGTCTGCAATCAGTAACAGGTGCTTAGGGGTTGTCTTTTAAATTTGCTTGCGATAATTGAAAAGATATTGAGAAGATACAATGAAAATAAAAACGTTTTCAATTCAATTTTTTAAAATATTTACTCCTCAATTCATTTAAATTTACTGCTTAACACGCCTTTGCATTTAAATTTCTTTCCTTAGAGAAATAGCCATCTATTCTAGTGGAGCCATTAACAGTCTAGAGGTTAGCTTTGATTTGATTTGAAAAATTTTACATTACGTTAGGTAGACATTTATTTTAAGATATTGCAGAGCCTATGTGTGATTGTTATTTAAATAAATCATCATCATTTAAATCATCTATCACGTGCTAATGTATAGAGTTTGAAGCCAATTTAATAGCTCACTACAATCCTTTAGTAAGGATAACAACCTAGCTTCTGACATCACCCATGTTGTATGTTAATGTTATGCATGATTAGCAGTATCTACAGTTTAGCATCGATTCCATGCGGCAGATTTAAAATATTTTTCTCTGTAGTATCTTGATGTTGATATTGATGTTAATCAGAAGTCGTAGTAATCCAGTGTTAGCGTGATGGCTTATTAGATGTGCGGTCACTGATCAAACACCAGGTAAATGAAAAATAAAAAATTATTTCTTCGGCTAAGGCCTAGATTTCTAGCAAAAACTTTGTACTCTAATTTGTAAGGCACAAACATATTTTAGGCTTTTGCTTTTTGTTAATTACAAAATAAGCTTAAAATTGTTAACTTAATAATTAAAAAAAAAATTAATATGTTATATTGTATTATTAATAATATTACATTCATAAAATATTCCTGTAAGCCAGCTAATAAAAGCATAAATAATCCAATGCCAAGGTATTGTGTACATGCATGTGTTTTACATAACAAATTACAGCACGTTCTAAGTGAAATTTTGTCAAAAGCCTTTTCGTATGTTTTCTCACTTAATGAACGGTTTTTAAGGCCACACACTACATGCAACTGTTTACGTATGTAAAAGTTGACAGTATTTCACTGTAAGGGTACTTTAAATGGTAATTTTTGTGTAAGTTATTGTTCAATACTTTGGCTGTCTAGTAATATTTTCACCTTCATTATGTTGGAAGTTTCTTATGTTCACTTAATTCCTATTATTTAAATTTTTTATTCCCTGAATTGCTATTCTAGATAATTGGTAGAAATACATTACTTTTGCTGATTACATGATTACATTACATTACATTACATTACATTACATATAATTCAGTACTAAATTATTATCAACCATCAGAACATAATATAATATGACAAAAAAAAAAAAAGAAAAAAAACAAAAAAGTTTAATTTTCTGTTAGATTTTCTTGATAAAAAAGAGAACGGATTTGTTCCATGCTCGTCCCCAGTGGTCAAACAGCCGCTCACCGGCCGCGCGCGCGCTACCGGGCCCTGTCGCGGCGCGACGGCGGAGTGCGTCGCCGGGGTCCGGGGGGGCCACCCGGCGCTGCGTGAGCGGGGCTGAGTAGCGCGCATCGCTCCGCCCCGGCCGAGCGACGACGTTTACCATGGCAACAGAAACAGGCTCAACGCTGGATGACATTGTATTACCATAAAAACCACTTTAACCATACATTTACATGCACAAAACAGTCAATTGATAATTAATAATTGTATTTAACAACATACGAGTATTACTGTAAATATTTAAGCTTTTCAAACTTTTTTTCCATTAATTCTGTCAAATATTTTCAACACTACGAAGTAAGTTTAATTAGAAACCGAATGCTAAAGTAGGCTTTTAGTAAAATTGTTTTCTTTTAACATAAGGTTAGAGCAGAAATATTTTTCTTTGAAAGTAAAATTAAAGTTTGGTATGTTTTTGTATTAGATTTGATGAAAATATCTTTGTTGGTAATGTTGCCTTCAAATTCTATTCAAATAAGAAACATAAACGAATCAAACCATGCTCAACCACATTGTTATCTACTGAATTAGATTAGGTACTGCACTGATAGCTATAAACAACACATTCTAACTGGCCTTTCATTACAAGCTTTCTAATTTTGAATTTAAAAGAAAAAAAATATGTTTGAGATATCATCAAATTTTTTATATGCTTTCCAGACAAAATGATGCCATTATGTTTAGAATATAAGATCGTTCAAATGGCAGCCATGGCTTTTCAAGGTTGAGCGCAAGCGAAATTTTCAATTTTGATCAATGCCTGGTGTTATATTGATTTTGAGAATCGCTGTTGTTTGTAGCTGATTTATATACATTAGAATTCTTCAGTCAGGATTATGGGGTAGCTTCTCACACCACCTATGTTGTGTGTGTATGTTTAAAGTCGACTTCGAACGACAGATTTTTTGATAAACTTTTCATGGCAATTTTATTTACTCTCAGAGTTTTTATCAGAAATTTACTGAGAGGGAGTCGCCGACAAAATAATTTTTCCGTGTTTCGTTTTGTTGAAGATGTCTGATGATGGGGTTTGATCCGTGACCTCATGTCTAATAAGCCCATACTTCACTTCATTGATCAGACTTCATTGATCAGAGAACACACGTAGTTCTTCGTTTATCTTCAGTTCCAGTTGAATTTCATGAAGGTACAACTCACAAGTCTGCTTTCTTGAATCCTCCTAGGCACTCTGACAGACAACGGCAGTTTTTTTTACCTGATCTTACGTTGGTTCATGTGCATAAACTCGACATTAAGGCGTGAATGATTCCATGGACATATGTCATCTGGAACTATAGGTGGTACAGATAGTAGAGGTGGTATTGATGTTATATACATACATACATGCATACATAATTGATCATTACAATCCTTCAGTAAGGATTACCATCTAGCTTCTCACACTATATATGTTTTGGCCTCACTATGACTATGCTGAGTACCATTACGACATTTGAGGGAACAGGCATATGTTTCAAGAGTCGAAGAAAGCATTCAAGTGCCCTGGACTTCAATACCGAAACTATTTTATTCTAGCTAGTCTCGTTGCCTTTAAAGCCATTGCATTCTTGTTTCACTTACAATCTAAAAAAATTCAAATCTAACGTTCACAGCTTTTAACATTCCACTCTTCAAACGTGCACTACAAGAATGGGGAACCATCCCTGAAAGTAAAACTGATTAAATAAATGCTTCAATACTTATCAATAAAATATTTTGGATAACGAAAAATTAAAAAAAAAGAAAAAAACATCGAAATAAACAATGACAAAAAAGGGGTGACACTATAACGAAATATTTTTAAAAGCAAAAAAAAATAAATTTTGAGTAACTTTTTCATTGTGTTTTGAGTGAGTTTTTGTATAAATTTTTTAAATTCCATAATAAATTTGAGTAAGAATTTCATTTTTTTCCTCGTTCGATTATAGTTTACTTATAAGCTTCTAAAAGTAGAAAAAATTTCTGCAGAAATTTGAAATTAAAAATACTTAAAAACCACTTTAAAATTAAGTAGCTTAATTAGCTTTTCAGTTTTTATAACAATTGATTGCTTAAAAATAGAAATTTTATTTATTATTACACTGTTCAACACATTTCAAGGCCATTTTTTATGACTATTAAAGGTTGTTTAAAAGAAACGAAAAAAATTTTGTTTTTTTTTTTTTTGAAATACCAGAGTAAATGCATATGAAACAACAACAACTTTTAAATAAGCACTTTCATTCTTTTTTTTTTATATATTTTAACGCTTTTTTTCTTTTCTGAAATATATTTCGCATGTGTTTCCACAAAATCATAATTGCGTTGGTATTGGCATTTTAAACTACAATTTGTAGGCATAATCTAAGAATTTTTTTTTAATTTTTTTTTTTTTTTGGAAAATATGTTTTGTTTTGTTTACTTGTAAAGAAAATAGAAAATTTAATCATTTCTGGTTAATATTTTTATGCCAAAAAACATATTATTGGGATTTAAAATACTTGGGAATATTAGCATATGTCTAGTCGTCTTACATTAAGACTGATTGTTGAAACACTGAATGATGGATGGACAGTTTAATAAAATTGATTATGTTTTCTTTGAACTAACAGTGACCTTTAACACTTTTCTGTGAACATGAATATTTTTGTATTTAAAAATACATACGTAGCTTTTTTTTGTTATAAATATCGGATCTTTCATTAAGCGCTTTCTTTCTTTAAAATGAACTCAATTATTACAAGATAGATAAGAGATATCATCGAAATTTCTTATTCATCTGAACGTCTTACTGATGCCATTATGTGTGGAATATATTGTAACATCGTTCAAATGGCTGACATGGCACCTCTGGTTTGCAAGGCTTTTGAAATGTCTAATTGACCATGACTCTGGCGCATAAATTAGTTTGAATTTAAACGTTAACACTAACTTACCCCACAAAAAAGTCCATCGGCGTCAAGGCACGCGTTTTGTATAGCCAGTTCATAAGTCTCCATACAATTCAGGCCAAAACCATCGATCTATAGTGCTTGACGATGACAGTTATGGACTTTCTAACATCGTTCTCGAAATCCTCAACAAATAGTGACTTTGTCTACGATCATTAAACATTTTTTTTTTTGAACTCATGAGCATTGCTCTTGGTTTGTTCATATAAAATGGCATCGTCCCAAATCAGACAATTTTGTTTGTTCACGTATGCATTCATCCAGAAATGTACATGATGGCTGAAAACGATTTTTCTATGAAAATTGGAAACAGTAGCCAACTGCTTCATTGTCCAATGTACACACGTCGTTTTCTGTTGTCGTTTCCCTACAAATCATGTGCCAGTTGCCCTTTGTATGGGTTCAGGTTCAAGTCCCATCTCAAACTTCATCAAGTTAGGGCCTGTGAAACATGAATGCCAAATTCGTGATTTCTGTGAATTTTTCGCATAAAATCTAAGAGAAAATAAAATTGCCATGGACAAGTTTCTCAAAAATCTATTGCTCGGAATCGACTTTAAACTGCAGGTCTTGTCACTCATGGATAAAATTAACAGAGACAACGTAAGTAATGTGAGAAGTTAGATCGTAATCCTGACGGTTGGGTTGGAATGACCAAATATGTATGTATGCATGTAGTATGTATGTATGTACGTATGTATGTATGTATGTATGCATGCATGTATGTAAGTAATGTATGTATGCATGTAGGTATGTATGTATTTATATATGCATGCATACATGCGTGTGTTTTTTTTCTTTTTTTCTCTTTTGCTGAGGGTGGTAACTCTTGTTCCACAAAAAATTGTGCGCGATTCACCATTACTGGTGCTAACACTGATGAAATTTTCTTTTATCCTCACTTTCTTTGTTTGATATTCTTATTACCGATTAAAATTTTAATCAAATCTGATAAACAGTTTTATAATTGTTATTACACCATATAACAGTAAATATTATTGAGTTTTGATTTCGTCATTTTCTAAATTAGCAGTGGCGTAACGGTCAATTAAACGTTATTTAATCGATTGTTTAAATGAAATGATTGAACAAGAAAAACAATTTAAAGCGTAAGACGCTTCTTACTTAATGTCTATAAATTTGAATTAAAAACACAAATTTTTGTTGTTTTTATAAGCTATTATTAGCATTTTGCTACAATGTTGCTTATAAGAATAAAAAAAAAGTGAGAGAGAGAAAAACAAAGAGAGAGAAGTAAATTAAATATCTGTAAACAGCCATTAAAATGTTCATTTTATCATTATCATTGGCATTTATGGTACTTTATTAAAATGTTATACAATATGAAGAATACTAAACATTTATTTTATATTTTAGTCTTCCTAAGAGTGTTAATATCATAAAAATATTGCTTTTTTTTATTTATTTTCTTTAGAACATAGACTTTATGGCTGAACGTTTAACTAAGTAGGCAATAAAAAATCTAGACAGATATTTGGCCATTATTTGTCATTTAAAAAGCATAATAAAAATTTTAAATCGACATAACAATATAAGCAACAACTATTAACAACAATAATAAACAATAAAATTAAGAAGAAAAAAAAAAAACGTTTATTTAAAGCGAATAAAAAAATCCTAATCTACACACAATATTTGTTTTGCGATTTATATCAGCTGCTTTAATGAATTCACAGAAATTGTGAAAATCTTTTTAGCTGCCTCCCCCGCAGCAGCATATTTTTCTTTTAAGAATACTAATCGGTAAAGTTCGAATATGTTATACCGTACTTAAGGAAAATAGAATAGAGGACAACTTTATGCTCGCACACGCTAATAATAACACATTACAATGACATCAATGTCTCCCTTAGCTTCTTTGGATGTTTGATTTTCTATTCTTCTAACATATAAAACAGTCTGAAGATGACCGAAGGTAGTGGTTATGTTTCGGGGTTCAATCGATCTCTTTAGAAAGTTCACCATCAACCTTATATTCAAGTCCTCAAACCGATTGCAATCGGTAAGGATAAATTCCCAAATATTAAGACGAACCACGCTTTGAATATTCAAGGCATGCTTAAAGTCTATCTTTTCCTCTTTTTTATAAGCACGGTTTAAACTTGAACCATCAGTTATTGCTAATCTTGCAATATTTATGTCATGATATTTTATCACAAAATTCACCATATTATCTCCACTGAACATAATGAATCAATTTATGCTTCGGAAACGTTGGGACTTATTGGGTTAACAAGAAACTGCACGATAGACTTCATCGTGAAAAAAAAAGAAAAGATTTGTCTTGGCTGATGAAGTTCATTTTCACCGTAGGGGGTACGTTAATAAACAAAATTTGCGTATTTGGTGTTCAGAAAACCCACACGAGGCCTTGCAGAAGCCAATGCACCCATTACAATAGAGACGCCTATCGCATCGTTACAACCGCCTTGTATCCGCTCTTCATGGTATTAATATGAACGATGTTTGGTTTCAACAGGATGGTGCAACTTGGCGCACATCTCATGCCACAATCGATTTACACAGTCATACGTTTGATGGTTGTTTGATTAGCCGAATTGGTGATGTCAAATGGCCGCCAAGAAGCAGCAATTTAACACCGTTGGACTATCTTCTGTGGGATGCCATTAAAGAAAAGTGTTATGCTGACAAACCAGAAACAATTGAGCATTTGAAGGCCAACATTCGTAATGCCATTGCTGTGATATGGCCCCATACACTCGTAAAGTGCACGAAATTTGGCCCAGACGGGGCTGAATAAAATAATATGCCATTTCTAACCGGAACAATTGTACTCTCAAAAAAAAAAAATAATAAATTTGGCAAGTATTCAAACCGTTTTTGTTTTATTGCGTTTCGTCGGAGATATCTGACCTGGAATTTGAGCCGTAACTCACGTCTAATAAGCTACACTCTACCTTCTAGACTACGGTACACGACTACCAGTACACTCTGTGAGTTGGAAATGCTTCGCAATATAATGACGGTATTGAAAGTAAATGATGGAGCCAAAGATTGCTTGTTCTAGAGCGAAGACACTCTTTGCCAACCAAATGCGGGTTTAAAGCAATCTAAACTTTTGTTGAAGTAACCGAACTTTTGCAAAAAATGAGAATCGTAAACTGGAATTTTGTGCGGACTTATCCATCTCAGAAAGAAATATCCGGAAATGTTTCGAAAGTTTTTATTCAAAAGCATTAAATAATATACATGGAATGATAGGACGACAAGTATTTCCGTTTTAGCCGTTCGATGCAGTATAGCGTAGAGTGATCATAGCATTATAAGACAGAAATAAATGTTGTTTTAACCATGCCAATAAGTTAAGTAGCTAATACGCGTACTTAAATACGTTAACGAACAATAATAAAAGCAAAGAAAAACAAAAAAAAAAAAAATGATTATAAAAGACATAAAAATGTCTACAAACGTTGTGCTACTTCTGAAAATCTGTGGCATCTTAAAGAAATATTTCTAAAAAAAAGTATAAAAAAAATGGAATATTTTCACACTTAAGGTAGTAAACGACAAAGACGAAAAAAAAAAACATTTAACACACTGCGTTTTGACTTAAATTTGTAATAAAAATGCAAATGATGGTTTAAATAGCTCTACCATGTAGACGTAGACAATAAAAGAAAAAATTTAAATTTTTGATGTTTTTTGTTACTTTTCAGTCTGTGCCACTGTTGTGGTATTTAATCAATTATGAATTATTCATGCGATACATATAGGCATGAGGAAAATCAATACATCGGATCTTCTTCTTGCTAACAGGCATCTTGTTGAAGGCACACCAGTGAAATTATTTGTCATTTATTCGATCTGTTTTGTCACGTTGCCATTCAACAATCAAAACGTTTCGTTTTTTTTACGATTGCCATCATCGTATTACCGAGAAGGCTATTGGCAGAAACTGATGGATAAATTCAAGTTCACCGGTTCAGTATACAATTAACTAATACCCGTGCGTTGACGAAATGCTACTTTTGTCCAAAGTATTGTCACAGTCCTTGAGTGTAGGTAGGAGAATTTCAGACGGTCACACAAAAACTTGCCCTTTTACAGACCACAATTTGACGTAGTTTGCGTTGTGACTTGGGCCAGCATCCGTGCAAAATTCAACTTACACAGAAACTCAAGTGAAACGACCTATGTTTGATAAATGGGCTCTGGAGCAGTTGGCAATGGATTATTTTGGCTTTGAGGACCGTTATGATTTGTGGCTTATTCGCATACATACATAATTGGTCATTACAACCATTCAGTCAGGCAGGATTACGACCTAGTTTTTCATACCAAAGTCGTCTCCGAATAACAGATTTTTTGAGAAGCTTTTCATGGCAATTTTATTTACTTTCAGAGTTTTTGCCATAAATCTGCAGAGAGGTAGTTGCCGAATAAATATTTTCTTCATATTTTGTTTTGTTGGAGATGTCTGGCCTGGAGTTTGTACCGACGCCTCACGTCTAATAAGTCTACACACTACCTACTAGACTCTCAAACCACAATATGGCGTAGTTTGCATCGTGACTCGAGCCACCAGCCGTACAAAATTTAACTTACCCCGCAATTGAAATAAAACGACGTATGTTTAATAAATGGGCTCTGGAGCAGTTGGCAATCGATCTTAATTTTCGAAAAAAAAAAAAAACCTATTACTGGGTCCAATTGAAAGAGAGGTCATCCAAGTGAGATGTCCATACCGTGAAATCAATCGTACAGAGAAGCTGCATATGATTGGTGTCCAAATTATGCAGTCTAGTCCAAAAGACATTGGCAGTCATCAACGTATAGTGCTTGTGGTTCACAGTTATGGCCTGGTAAATGTCTTTCTTAAATAAATATAAAGCTATGACGTCCAAAATATACCACAACAATGACTTTTTTTGGATGCATTTAACGCCCTTGGATCTCATGTGGATTGGTATCGTTTTACATTCGACAATTTTATAGGCTCACATATGCATCAGCCACGAATGTGGCTAATTGCAGACGATGATTTTTCGATGAAAATTTGGTGTCAGACACAATACCCGTTTTGCACGTTTTGTGGAATGCTATATTGTAGCAACAACCTGAATAAATGACAACTAATTTGACAAATGTAACTTCAAAACGATGACTGTTAGCAACTGTCAAAGTTCGGTAGTCGCTATTGGAAGATCCGAATATTATTTTATTTCAAAACTAATACACAAAAACTATGTTTGTAGTGCTAACATCCATAATCTAATTATGAATCCCATTGACGTACATGACTTCATTTCATATCAAATCAAATGTAAATTTACTTCAAGTACTTAATAAATTCAATTTCAAATGCCATTCTTCTAACTTAACTTAAGTATGATATTTCTTATCTTTTTAAATTTTTAACACTATCGTATACGATTTATTTCTTTGCACACTCCTGCCCCCCATTAAGAAATAATAAAAAAAAGTGTGAAAATACCATTTGACTAGACGCGATGGCTGTATTTCTCTACTTTACTCTTTACCTGTGTGGTTGTTTTGCGATAAAATACTGTTTTGGTTCAATTCTATATCATTATGGTTGTTGTTGTTGTTGTAGTTGTTGTTGTTGTTCTTTTATTCCATAGATAACAAAAGTTTATTCGCTTTTATTTTATTTTATTTTATTTTATTTTATTTGTTTTCTTCGTTGTTGTTCTTGTTATTGTTGTTTCATTTAATTTAATTCATTGTTTGAATGCGTTTCAATGTGTAAATAAATAAATGACGGACGAACTGAATTTCTTTTCTACATTATCGTTAAGCGTAAGCCAAATAATAATAAAAATAAGACCAGAAAAGAAAAGAAAAACATTTAAATGACAGACGTTTAGGTGTATAATGACCTAAGTGAGTAAATGTCTTACAATTGAATTGCAAGAAAAATTAAAAAATTAAATAAAAAACCAATCCATACAGCCATGACTAGTTATGAATTGCCTTTTCAAAGACATCGGCTATGTTTATAAAACTGTTGTTAGTTTCTTTTAGGCCGATTATTACAACTTGCCGTTAAAGTTGGCTTTAGTTAAAGGTGCCTTTAGTTAAAGGCAACTGTAAAGTTACCTTTAACTTATTTTCGTTACTACAACTTCAAGTTAAAATAAAGTGAAGTTTTTCAAAAATATGGCAATGCTGGTGCAAACTAGCGATAACTATCGCCACTTTAAAAAAGTTCTTTAAAAACGCAGTGGCAACGATGTGCTTTCTTATTTGTTATGTTTATTATTTTCTTATTGCCATATCGAAAATAATATACGAGCATATAATATGACAAGTTCAAAGATAAAGTGAACTTTAAATGTTAGAGGCAGGATGACCTTCCCTTTAGCTTAACGCTCACTTCTATCTTATTGGGTACTCATAATAATGAAAAAGAATTTATCTGCCCGTTAAAATTCTCCCTTTAGTTAACGGCAAGTTGTAATAATGGCCCTTAATCTAATATCCAGATTTATTGGCATAAGCATTCAACATAAGCATGTGTCCCATCGGTGAAATTTATAGCTTAAATCTTTAGTTTCTTACACCACTTATGTTGTGTGCGCTAATTTTTATACATGAGTGGCGGAACCTACAGTTTAACGTCGACTCTGAATGACAGCTTTTTGAGAAACTTTTTCATGGCAATTTTATTTTTACCTTCAGAGTTCTTGTCAGAAATCTGCTGAGAAGAAGTCGTGCTGTTTCATATTTCGTTTAGCTGAAGATGCCTGACCTGTGGTTTGAACCGAGCCTTCACGTTTAATAAGCCAACACACTACCTACTAGACCACGGAAACTTTTACAATTTAATTTGATATGGGGTCACCGTCACTAGACTACTAGGGCAAATAAAATCAGGCATACAAGGATTTATGCATCAAAAGCAAAACGGTACTTGCAATGTTAATATTTATCTTTTAAATATGATTTCCGACATATGTTCACCATGCTTATGATAGTCCAAGTTTTTAGTAACTTTTCTAATGAACCTGGCTGGCTTAAATTTAATGGTGGCTTAAATTATTACCATTCATCACTCCACGTTTTTCAGATCCACTTTTTGAATACATTTTCTAATGAGTTTTCAGTTTTGTGGTCATAAGTCAATAAGTTAACATATCTCCTGAGTCTTTAAATCGTATGATAACATGGCAAGTGAACAAGACTACTTGAAGAAAAGTTCTCAGTTCTCTTGATGTTAGAATAAATCGGTTACTAAGCGCTCTATAAAGCAAGTTGCGTCGCTTTGTTGAAAGCAAAAATCGTTGAAGTTTACCTGATTATTCAATCAGTTTAGCTCGATGTTGCTTCCTATTTAATGTGACGCCGGCTTCTTGTTCATCGTATGGCTTTAATAGGAACCCATGATGCCGCCAGCGTGTGAAACTTATCAATCAATTTGATTGGATGTCATGGTAATTTGTAAAGGGATCAAGATTCTTTTCACGCCATTCAACCAGATACGATGGTCTGTTCATTGATAAAAAATACTCAACTTCGATCACTTTTAAATGAGACTAAACAGCAAAGATGCAATGCAAGCTTATATTCTTGTGCGTATTGTATTTTATAGCCACGTAAGTCAAGATCCTTAAGTAAAATTTCCATGTTGCCTAAGGACAAAAGTCGGTTGATAGTTTGGCCCAACAGCATATTTCATTGTATTATTGATGATTTTAATTCGAAAAGCACTAAGACTGTCAATAATTACACAAATTTCTTGCTATGATCTTTGCTACAGAATTTATTTATTTTGAAAGTAAACTTCAGCATTCATTGCAGTGGCACTAAGTCCCGGTTAGCCAAAAGTCCACGGAACATACGTTTTAGCATAGGAAGATCGATGTAAATGCTTACCCAAATTAAATTACGGTTCTGTAGGCAGCCCTGTATAGCTGCATTTCGCATACTAAAAATGAACGCACGTTACGTTACATTTCGTGGTCATTTGGCTAACCGCGACTTTAAACGATGACTCACTAAATGTTTCTGAACAAAACTCTCAAACCATTATTATTGATGTTGAAAAAGAAGAAAAGACCCGGATATTATAAAATGCTTGAATGGCTTCTAATGCGACACGCATTTTATATTGGACTGGGCAATATATTAGTCCATATGGCAGTAAAAACTTTTCTTTTTGGAAACGCTCTGCAGTATTTGCTTCATCGAATATAATATGGAAATAACAATGACGTTCACAGATGTTAATTGCGTTTGACATTCAGACATTTTTCGGCAGCCAGATTAAGTGTGAGTTTTCATAACTATTTGTTACATTTTCCGAATAATAAAGACCATGTGCTCGGCAAAGTGTATGGCGAGAATGAATCACACAATTCCATACTGAACGTATTATACGAGGGCACATAAAAAAAAAAGAAAAACTAACAGTGATAAGCTATTGACAATAATTTTTTCATATGAATCTGGTAAATATTTTTCCATGACTTTTATTTTTAGCGATTGCCTAAACAGGTTAAAACACATTCTAATTTTGAATTTAATATTTCCATATTCTTCGTCTGTTGAATTTTGCTAAAGTAATGTATAAATATAATGTGATTGATTTATGACTTAAATTATCATTAAAAAAGATGGAAATGACTTTTTTACCTTTATTGCTAGTTATCGACTATTACACCACAGAAATAAATATCCTAGAAAGAAAAAATAAAAACAAAATTAGTCTGCGCATATAGTTTTAAAAGCTATTATTATTGCAAATATTTTCATAAATAGGGGCTTCCTATCTTTGAATGTAAATATACTAAAGAGAGTGTCAAATATCACAAAAATCCTTTATTCCCTAAAAGGCCTATTGTAGTAATGCGTGAAATATGCCGTCACGTTTTTTCTTGGTGCAGCGCAACCGAAAAGTTAAATTTTCCACGACACTGGCGCATAAATCACATTGTATATGGCCGATGGGATGGTCTATAATGGGTTTGAAGACCGTGGGTTTTTCGCATACACCTTCGACTGAAACAAATCCCACAATTAAAAGTCTAACGTAGATGATTTTACCACGATCTCCTTGATCAGTTCACATTACATTACGGATTACCATTTCATAGCACAGTTGTGCAGAGAGAATTCATACACATTGCTTATGATCTTTTATTTAATCGTCGTTCACACTGCGCCGAGTGCACAACGGATGATATAATATTTTTGTTTCAGTTTACACTCAAAAAATATTTTATGTTAAGGAATGCTTTTATAAGGCTTTTCATTGTCTAATAAGACATTTTGATTGTTTTAATAGTCAAGTAAATAATTTAAATGTTAAGCAATGGGAACAACTTTTTTTGTAAACATAAAGTAATTTTTTTTTAGAAAAAATAAAAGGTTAATTATTAGTAGAAGAGAAAATTTATAAACCAAAATTAGATCTCAACAAATATCGAAAAAACGTTCCCTAATTATTTAGTAAAAGATGCATAACTTTATGCATTTCAAATTAGCTTATATTACTAACATTTTTCTATGACTGTAAATACATAAATTCTCTCAACTTATTTGCTCGCTCTTACTCACTAATACACGACCAAAGAATTTTTGGTAACCCCTGCATTACATCCACATGAGATTACCACGCTCTCAAGTAACTCGCATACAGAATACATACATACAAAGGCATAAGTTCTGTAGCAAGTAGCGCCGCACAATTGAAACCACTTGCCCACCACACTTGGTTTCGTATTCATCCAAATCAGGCCAAATGAAGCTAGTAATCAATAGATCTATAGTGTTAACCGACAGTCGTTGCTTGGCCAATATTCATAGTAAAATCCGCAACAAGCAGATGTATTGAATATGCCGCCGCCGTAGGCTCCGTCACTCACGTATAAAACTTAACACACACAACATAAGTGTTGTAAGAAGCTACGTCGTAGTTCTGACTGAAGGATTATAATGACTAATTATGTATGTATGTCTGTTATGACTTCAAGTCCGTTTAGATCCTAGGCTACACGTTGAATAAATTCACGTATAATTGTATTTTATGCCCTTTTGTTTTTGAAATGTTTGTATTTTGATTTTTTTTTTCGTTTGTTTTCTAAATACGAGTATCACTATTTTTATGTTTCCATAAAAAAAACAACAAAGTAATATATCTGCCATGTATTTGTATTTGCTTTTAAGGATATGTTCAATGAATTAACACACACTAAAAAATTAAATAATATGGCCGTCTTGTATTTGTTTTTTTTTCGTAGAAGAAACCCATTCTAAAATAACGTAATAAACGTGGTATGTTCTGTGGTGAATCCACCATAGTCTAGTAGATAGTGTGTTGGCTTATTAGACGTGAGGCTAGGGATACATCGAATAAAACGAAATATGAAAAGAATATTTCTTTGGCAACAACCTCTCAGCAGATCTCTGACAAAAACTCTGAAAGTAAATAAAATTGACATGAAAAGTTTCTCAAGAATCTGTCGTTCGGAGTTAACTTTAAACTGTAGGTCGCGCCACTCAGGTATAAAACTTAACACACACGACATAAGTGCTGAGAGAAGCTAGGTTCTAATTCTAATTGAAGAATTGTAATGACCAATTATGTATGGAGTGAAAAAATAAAGCCATTCAATTATATCAAACAAATGCAGACTACTTGCAATGAAGCATCAGGGTAACATCCTTCAAAAATTAAAAATTTTTTATTCGTTTAACAAACGATTAAAGTTTCAAAACAAAAACAATAAGAAAAGGGGAATTATTTCAGTAACATTTTGAACAAAATATTTCAAAAGAAATATTGTCTTTAACGATTAAACCTATTATTCTCTTTTAAAGTTTATAATCCTCTTGACATTAGGCGATTACGTTGACAACGAATATGACATTAATGTTGTGATGCTTGAGTGAATGCTTGTCTGTGTATTTTTATTTTCTGGCATCTGTTGCTTTAAAGACATCATTAAACGAGATCTTAAACGAAATGTATTTTTAAATTGAAGTAAATGTTCTTATTAGAGACTTCCTTTTAGCAACAATATGTCATGTTTTCATTTAGAAGAATTATTTTTTCTTGAATTTTCGTATGCCATAATTAAAAAGTAATCGCTTTGTTCGTGTAGCTTTATGACATTTTAATTAATTTAATTAAACGTAATTAATTAAATAAAATTTAATTAAATTAAATAGGAAATGTGAGAACCCCTGTCGTTTAAAGTTCACTACGCACTTCAGGTTCAGATTTAAAATTTTTTCCAAGTAAACGATGCATAATAGATCGTTCAGCTTTACGTAACAGTTGCCACATCACAGTTATCGATTACTCGTATATAATAGCTGTGTTAATCGGATGTATTTTCGCTGTCGCATAGTGTCATTGGGACTAGAGAGTACTAGAACATGATTATATTATTCAGGCCAGTCGAATTCCATCTTTCTAGGCAATCTATAACTGCGCATAGGTAGACAAAGACTTACATTTGCTACACCAAACACCATGCTAAGGATTTTTGGTAGAGTGTGAAAGATTGATATATGGTTTCTAATCTAATTAGGTTACCTATTTTACGCTAAACTTTTGCCCTGTCCTGTATGTAAACTAGCTTAATTAAAAGTGAATTTGTTTATGCATCACGTGCTCAAGATCAAGTCAAATCCATACTTGACGATAAAAAATGATACAATTTATGCAGCATAGATTGTTGTATTGTTGTTGTTGATGCCAGCTAATATGCTTATAAACATAAATACAGATGTTAACATTCATACGTTACCATGTGTTTAAAGTTTCAGTGCCTATTAGTTAACTTCTGATGCTCTTGTGGCACTTATCATAACTGCTTTTGCCATAAGGAGGTACTTCAAATGAATTGAAATTCTCAAGTGCTTTACAGTAAAATGTGTATACAATGTGTGGGTCTTCCAACAATGTCTTTAGAATTTTGATAGTGGAAGCAACCCAGGACGGGTATAGCATTCAACAACATGTTCAAATTTTTTCCATCAAACTGGATGTTCTGTTTGGGAAACGTAACGAGCCGCACATTACCTCATTCTATTTCAACAATTTTCGAGTGTGTGGGGGTCGTATACTCGGCAATGGCATTACGAATATTGGCCTTCAAATGCTCAATTGTCTCTAGTTTGTCGACATAACACGAAGAATAGTCCAACGATGTCAAATAGCAGCTCCTTGGCGGCCATTTAACATCACCATTACGGCTAATTAAACGACCACCAAACGTTTAATGCAATAATTCGATTGTGGCATGAGATGTGTGACAATTTGTACTATTCTGTTGACCCAAACATCCTTCACATTAATACCATGAAGAGCTGGTATAAAAAAATTCAGCTTCACAGGCCACACCTAACAGTCACTAGTAATGGGTGCATTGGCTTCTGTAAGACCACATGTGGGTTTTCTGAGCCTCAAATACGGCAATTTTGCTTATTAACGCACCCAACAAGATGAAAATGAGATTTTTTCAAAAAATTATTTTTTTTTTGGCAAAATTGACATTATCGTGCAGTTTCTCATTGTCCTATGCGGCTTCAGTTCTTCAACAATTGATATTTGTAAGACGTTATACCGAAATCATTTCGCAAATTCGACTGGTGCATTAAATGTTCAATTCTTAAAAACGATGACAAGTTAATGTTGATGGGTTTTAAAACATACTCTCAGCCACAGCTTTGATATTTTCGAGTGTAAGCACTGTACGAGCACGCTCACATCTTGGCGCATCAACATTGAAACCAGTTTCACAAACTTTAGCAATAAACTTACGTATACCGGGGACTGTTGGTCTTTCTCTGTGACCAAATTTTGTACAATATTTTCGTCCAATTTCCCACCAATTGTCTATGTTTTGCAAAAAAAATTTCCAATAAATTCCAACGTTGCTCAAGCGTAAATCGATTTATTACCGTCAGTGGAGATAATATACTGAAGTTTGTGATAAAATAGAATGACATAATTACTGTCAGATTCGAAATAAACTATGGTTGAAAATTTAACCGACATATTGCCCATCCGATAGTAATAAATGCCCCGATAAATATGAATGTAAAATGATTTTTACTCCTGATATTAATATTGAAATACTTATTTATGTTTTGTTTGGATATAAACAAATAAAAGTATTGTATTTAAATTTATTGTATTTCAACAAATAAAGAATTTAAAACAAAAACTATCATTCGTACATGTGGGTATATATATCGATACTACAGCTTAAAGCCATCTTATACGGGCGAAAATATATCGAAATTTTCAATGACATACTCATCGTTACTCAACTGTCAATATTCAGATTTACATGTCAAAACAATGATGATGTTTAAAGAATTACGTTTGTTATGATAAGTAATGATAAGTTAAGATGTGCGAGAAGAGTACATTTAATTTTGATATGCACTATGCCTCAATAGACAATAATTCCAATGAAAGAATTTGAAGAAAATATAAACATGAAACAATAAAATTTTTGCTAAACTTTGGACAATAAAAGTCACTCCAAAAAAAATGTAATTTCCATGTAAGTTGGATACAAAATTCTTTATCGTAACGCAGTTATTTTCTTTTCTAAGGAACACTTACCGAAAATATTATTTTAATGCAAAAATTTTGTTTTTCTGAGAAAAAATTTTTTTTAATCTTGCTTCCCGGGAAAAAAGGAATCAACTTTATAAAAGGAATAATTTCATTTCATTTTGCAGGAAATTGCCTAAACTTTTATGTACAAACATTTTGTTTTAATATTTGTTTTGTTTCTCTACTTTAACTGGCCATAATAATAAAAATGTATGACAGAAGTGTAGGGAAATTATGCCTCTATTTGCTGGCAGTATATACTCGTACATACAGCAACACAATTAACTAAATATAGAAGAAAATCGATAAATTTGTCAGGTATATATGTAACACTTTAATGTCATGACATACAAAATGCAAGCAACAGTTTTTTTTTTATTCCTTTAAATAGAAAATAATTTATACGTCATGCTCATATTTTGTAAAGGTTAAGGGTTGTAATATGCGTTAATAAAGATATGCAGTAAATAGATGCATGATAGGTTTATTTAATACTGGGGTAAAATTTAAGTTTACACAAGAGAATATATGTACATAGGGTTTGTTGTTCAAAGTTAAATTTGACGTTTGTTAAGTATTCAATTTACTATTAAAACTGCACTAAGTCATCTTCAAATGCATATGGGCAGTTGCTTTGTGTTTGACTTCAAAATGGCAAGCAAACGTTATTTTTGTATAAGCAATGATGTTTGTAAGTTAATGTTTGTAAATCAGAACATTTCAGAAGAAAAGTTCTTTGAAGACAGTAATTACACATTTGATCCATTTTCCCAAAAATGATTGAAGCGAGAATGATTGATTGATTGTGGAAAAGATATTCTATTTTATGTTAGCTGAATAAAGAAATTCATATTGTATCCATAAATAATGCGCACTGTACCACTGTGCACTGTGAAATTGTTAAACGATCCCTTACAGTTCAAAAAAGTCAGTGGTCACCAAAGCTCACACATTATTGTAGGCCATGTTTTGGCTTATTAGATGGGAATTCATAGTTCAAACCGCATCTACAACAAATCGATTATGAGACAATTGGCAAAAACTCTGAGAGTAAATATAATATTGTCATGGAAAATTTCTCAAATCTTTGTCGTTCGGAATCAACTTTAAACTATAGGTCACGCCACTCATGTATAAGATGAATACACACAACATAAGTGATGTGGGAAGCTACGACGTAATCTTTATTGATAAATAGTTGTAATGACTAATTATGATGATGATGATTCTCATTTTATGTTCACTATCATTCATTCTGGGTTCCCAAATAAGGCAATTTATACCATGCATTGTGCCATCTTCAAATCCTTAGAGTTCAAAAAACTCAGTGGTCACCAATGCTCACATATTATGGTTAAGTATAGCTTTGCTTGGGGTTCTAAAATGCTGACTTTTAATCGAATTTTATCCTATGTTTAGCCCTCTCTGTTTTGGGGACTAATCTATATGGACAGCTACCATAAAACTCCGATTTGCTATCAAAGTAATGAAATTGCTTGTAGTTGGACTGATTGACATTCTATCTGATAGCTCAACGCAGACTCTGTAACGCTAAAAAGCACAACACAGGCGGAAATATGCCTCTTTGAAATTGTTCCGACTTGAATGTGAAGAAATATCAACATTTTGAAAAATGATTTCGAATATGTAGATCTGGCACTGATAAAGCTGACTTTAGTCGGCCTAAACTCTCAATAGATTTCAATCTTTGAGACTCCAGGTTAGTAATATGAACAAAGAAGAAATGACTTCATATTTGCTAGTAAAATGTAACAATATCTTGTATGTCCTCTGATCTATGTGAGAAAGAGGATATAATTTTATTACTGAAAAGAAAAAGTCTAAATAGGACGATATTGTTAGGCCATTCACATCATCTTCATGTGAGATAACCATAACCTCAAATCACTTGTAAATAACATACAAACAATGTGACATGAACTGTGTAGCGTCGTTCTGCTGAAAGTACTGGTTGTTAGCGTCCATATCAACCAATTCAGGCTATCGATCCAGTCCAGTGAAGTTGCCGTAGTCTAGTAGATTAGGTTATGTTAGGTATTGGCCTTTTAGAGGTTAGAATGAGGGCACGTTCTAATAAAACGAAATTTGAGAGAATATTTTTTTCGTGACTTCAATTCAGCGGACAAATTCTCCGAGTGAAAAACTTCTCAAAAATCTGTCGTATGGAGTCGACTTTAAACTGTAAGTCTTGTCACTCATGTATAAAACACACACACACAACATAAGTGGTGTCAGAAATTAGGTTGTACTCCATACTTTGAAGATTTTCTTTCAGATAATTTCCGGAAATAACTCGGAGAGTAAATAAAACTGCAATGAAAAGTTTTACAAAAGTCTAGTCTTCAGAGTAGACTTTAAAGTGTAGGTCCCACTATTTATATGTACATACTTATAGCAAAAAATTAACCCACACGACATAAGTGGTGTGAGAAGCTAGGTCGTAATCCTAACTGAATTGTTATAATGACCAATTGTGTATGTAATCATCGAGCCATAGTGCTCACCATTAACAGTGATGAACTGGTTAATGTCGTTCTAAGAGAAACATGACACCGCCATCCTAATATTCGCGCCAAACAATGACCTTTTCAAGTTGCATTTAATGCTTTTAGATCCCAAATTCAACGATTTTGTTTCTGTTTCTAGAAATGGGCATCATCGCTGAAGATAAATTTTCGATGAAAAATAGTTTCAAAAAAATTTTAAAAATTCTTAAAGAATTAAAAACAAACCCCACAAATAAAAATTATTTTTTGTTTTTTTCGTAAATTTGTTGTTTTAACAATAAAACACTATATTTATAGAAAAATTCCCGTGAATTTTTTTTTATTTCCAAACATATAAAATGAAATTTATTTTTATCACTTGCTATACACACACACAGTAATCTCCTTTATTCATTGCAAATATATTTGTAGTTCTCAGGTTCACACCATAATGAAGCCATATGGCCACATACCCCTCGAATGAATAATGAGTTGAATAAAGTCTTAAAGACATTTGTAGTAGTGGGAATGAACATTTTTTTTTGTTTTTAAATTTAAAATATTTTCTAATTTTTTCTTTCGTTCTTTTATTGTTTTTTTTTTCAAATAGTTTATGTTTTCAAAGTGCTCAGGTTTTTAATGAAAAAAAAAAAAATCGATTCCACAGCAGCCAATCAATTTGTGGCTTTTTGTTGTTCATATTTTGTGTATTGTTGCCAATAAAATGTTTATGGGATTTTATTATTTTATTGCATTTGATAAAAACCAAACATAAACATTGTTTTTATCTAGACAAAAACAAAAACAACACAAAACAAAAAATTATTTTTGACATGCCCGATAAGTTTTTCGGCCAAACACATTTCCGGTCAATATTTCTAAGGCAGACATACCACAATAAAAAACGTCATAGAAACAAAAACTGTTTTTAAAGACGGAAAATTCTTAGGCCAAATTGCAATAAAACAATAAGATTCAAAGTAAACTAAATTGCATTAACACTGTACTTGTTTTAAGAGGTTTAGTGATTTTGCATATCCAATGGCAAGGATTTTTAATTTAAATTTTAAATTGTCCTCGATAAACAACAAAACAGATAAAAGAATATTTTTGAGAAAGCTCTCAACTATTTTAAACATATGGCTTTAATTGGAGATAATTTGTTCAGAGACAGAATATCCTTTAATTAGAATTGCAACCTATATCTTCTGACATCAAACCATGTTGTATGGGTCAATTTTGTCCATAAATGTTGTGTCCTAATGCTTAATATCAACTCCGAACGACAGACCTGACAATTCAGGCGAAAAGAATCCTGGTCAATATTGTTCTCAGTGCAACATGGAACCATGACGCCGCATTACCAATATTAACACCAACATAACATACATACATAATTGGCCATTACAACCCTTCAGTCAGAATTATGGCCTAGTTTCTGACACTACTTATGTTGTGTGTGTTAATTTTATACATGAGTGGCGGGACCTACAGTTAAAAGTCGCCTCCGAACGACAGATTTTTGAGAAACTTTTCATGGCAATTTTATTTACTCTCAGAGTTTTTGCCAGAAATTTGCTGAGATGAAGCCGCCGAAGAAATATTTTTTTTCATATTTCGTTTTTTGATGTCTGACCGGGGATCCGAACCCTGGCCTTTCGTCTAATAAGCCAACACACTACCTACTAGACTACGGCGACTTCAACCAAACGATCACTTTTTCGGGTAGCAATTTAATGCTTTTGAATTCCAAATTTGACAAACATCCAGAAATGGGCTTTTCGTTGGCGATTTTATTTATTCCCCGAATTTTTACCAGAATACTGCTGAGAGGAAGTCGCCAAAGATATATGTTTTCATATTTCGTTTTGTTTGAGATGTCTAGGCTGGAGTTTGAAACAACTACAGTATTAAACGGTATTAAGTAGTAACGAATCCTAAATCCAGTACAATTTGATGGCTACTTACCGAAAGGGAAAAAAGTGAGAGAGAGAGAAAATATTTTGCTATCAAATGGAAAATTCCAATAAGAGGAGAACATCAGACTATCCAGTAATAACTTGAAGTTAGTAACTGGTCTTTTGACAGGGCACTTGTTCCGAATGGGTATCGTATCGAACCCATCGTATCGAACCCATCTATTACCTCGACTTAGTACCCTGACAGAATTTCAGAATCTCATATTTAGTTTCCTTCCGTGATGTATATTGCCGCACAAGTTCCAATTACATCTTTGAACGTGGCATAAACCTAAAATCAATACAGTCTATTGTGTTATACAAGTGAGACCGTGGTTCAACCTCAGGCTGAGACATATATAGAAAAATATTCCTTTCGGCGACTTCCTTTTCTGACAAAAACTCTGAGAATAAAATCAAATTGCAACATAAAGGTTCTCAGATCTGTTGTTAAAGCGCAGGTTCCGCCACTCATGGATAAAATTGACGCACTCAACAAGAGGGATGCGAGAAGCTAGATTGTAGTCTTGACTAAAGGGTTATAATGAATAATTGAGAAGAAGAAGTATTACAAATTTATAAGGCAGTTGGGAAATAGAGAACAAGAAGAGCACTGTCTATTCCATATTATTTAAGAGAAGGTATTCGCTTCGAGTACTCACTTGATATCACGAACGAATACTAAACTCTTTGACTTTCACTTTCATTAAACATTTGTATTATTCTGGTATTTTAAATAACATGAATAACCATCTACACATATCTATATGTATGTATGTAGTTTAGGAAATATTGTTAAATTATTTAATATGCGAGGAAGTGTGAATGAGGAAGGAAAATAAATAGAGAAATATGAATAATGTTTTCATTACAATTGTTGAGACAAAAAAGAGGCAAAAAAATGGACTGGCTGTCATAGCATTCACATAAAATGAAAGAGTATTCATAATTACAATTCTTACAAAATATTTCATAAACATTTTCTTCATTTTTGCCTAAAATAATTAGAAGATCTTATAACTGCCACTATTGGTTGTCTAGTTACTATTATGTTGCTTAGAAAATTCTTATGAT
>QOCX01000710.1:72343-83014 GCA_005959815.1 Sarcophaga bullata
ATCACAAAGCAAATATGAATAAATTATATGCTTACATACACATAACTGTTCATTACAACGCTTTAGTCAGGATTACAACCGAGCTTCACACACCACTTATGTTCTGTGTGTTAATTTTAGCTTTTCACGGCAATTTCTTATTTACTCTCAGAGTTAAGAAATATTTTCGCATATTTCCGTTTGTTGAACATGTCGGACATGGGGCCTAATAAATTAACACACTACCTATAAGACTACGGCTTCAATTTTATCCATGAGTGGTAGAGCCTACTGTTTAATATCGATTCCGAACGCCTGATTTGCAAAACTTTTCATAGCAATTTTATTTTACTCGCAAAGTTTTTGCAATAAATCTTCATATTTCGTTTTGCAAGAGATGTCTGCTCTGGGGGTTTGGTTCATGGCCTCACGTTTAATAAGCCGACACACTACCTACTAGACTACGGTAACTTCGAGACATGTTACACTCATATATTCTCACGTTATACTCGTCTTTTTTGCAAAGCACTTCGGTTAGTGGTCGCCGTAGTCTAGTAGGTAGTGTGTTGGCTTATTAATCGGAAGGCTAGGGCCTTTAACCTTGTGGCTCAAGCACGGGTTCTCGTCTATTAAGCCAACACACTACCTACGAGACTATAGCGACTTTAGAATTGTAACTCTCGCCTAAGAGTCATCGTGATAGATGCCAAAGTAGTTGCTGTCTTAGAATTTCCGGAGTGTGTTCATAGCCTGTTCCAATTTAAATAGTTATTCAATGGAATTTCAATATATTTTTGGAGTTATTAGATAATGTGAGGGCTATTCTATTTCCAATTCATTTCCCACTTTTAAGAATTGGTGGTTAATAAATCATGTAACAATCTAATGCGCAAACAATTTGTGGTTTTATTGCTATATGCAGCATATCACGTCTACTGCCAAAACCCTATTGAAGAGTGGTGGTTAACGAAAAATTTTTAAAAGTTTTTCTGTTCGCAAACATTTGTGTCTGCCATTGAGCAAATTAAATTGTGACTCAATAAGGACAAACAATATTGTATTGATGTGGCAAATTGAACGTCAGGGATTTTGGTGGCGAAACTAAGCAATGAGCTTAAATGCATTCTATTGCATCAATAAAACTTGTATGTTACAAATTGAACAATGCATGGCAGTTTCCCAATGAAACAATATAAAGTACAGTGGGCCAGCAGTTAACAAGACTTAAATAATTTATTTTAACTTCTCTCTGGTTTGTTTTTTTTTGTTATTTCCACATGATTGCAACTGATATGTCTTCTGTAACAAGCATTCAATTTACATTCAATTTATTTTATCACATTCAATTCAATATGTATTCCCCCTTTCTGTATTCTGTCATTGGTTTTGTTGTTTAATGGAAATGTAAATGGAAGAGAGAGAATCCATTTAGTTTAACTAAACTCTCTAAATTGTCTACAAATAAATTCTAATTTACATTTGTATTCCCATATTAATGCAATTCTTGTTAGTTGTTTGACAATCTTAAAACATTTATTATCACTTAAATGAAAAATATTTAAATGCCTATGCATACATAACCAACAACAATGTAAATGTTTAAATACATTCTCCTTAACAAGATAAATGTGGCATAATTTAATTGCATCATATATGTATGACAATAATTTTATTTTATTTTCTTCTTGTAAAATTTAATATTGAATCATGATGCTTATCACAAGAGGAGAGAAGAGAATCTAAATTTCACTTCTGTACACCGTACACTATTTGTGTGTAAGTATAGGTTACTGGTTGTTATAAGTCTCATTTATATACAACCTTTCAGTCAGGTTTACCACCTAGCTTCTCACACACCACTTATGTTGTATGCATTAAATTTTATACATGAGTGGCGGGACCCAAAACTCCGAGTTTTTTGAGAAACTTCTCATGGCAATTTTTTATTTACTCTCAGAGTCTTTGTCAGAAATCTGCTGAGAGAAAATTGCCTAAGACATTATTTTTCATATTTCGTTTTGTTCGCTGGGTTTTGAACCACTGGCTAGTGTCTAATAAAGCAACACGCTACTATGACTATGGCGACCAGCACTTCTACGTCGTCTACACATTGTTCATTTGAGTTTACAGCAGAATCCGTGACAGCCGATTTCACTCACAAGAATTCGACTCTCAGTAGACCACAAGGAATTTTGCTATGTGAATTGAGCCTGCTTCCGCGCAAAATAAAACATACACAGGATCATAGACACCGACGTATATTAACTGAATAGGCTACGGAGAAATTGATAACTGATAAGATAACTCTAAGTTTGCTAGGTGGATGGCTGTGTGAACAAACAAAATTTGAGACGATACCACAACAAATGAGTTGCTCTTTGGTGTGGATTTTGCCTGGCAGCGTCATCGGTTCATCTTTCATGAGAACAACGATTATCATCACAGTCACGATGATCATCTTTTGCCCTGAATTGTATGCCCTGGACACCAACGCCATGTGGTTTCAACACGATGGCGCTACGTATCATAGCCACATTGAATACTCTGCAAAGTCGCACAGAGCTTAATAGAGGACTCAATATTTCTTTTTCATTTGTGCTTGTGATCTTTTACCACTAAGTCGAGATACTTAATGCTCTCAAGCTTTCATTGTCTTGTCTTTTTGTTGATTTTCCGGATCGAGATTAATGGCGGATATTTTACCCAACTGGGGCCCAATGTTGTAATCTGGCATGTTTATGGAATTTTATAGCCAAAGCTTTGTCTGTTCGTATAGTGCAGTATTTGCGAATGTTGAAGTCACCGTAGTCTATGTTGGCTTATTAGACGAACGGCCAGGGTTCGAATCCCCGGTCAGACATCAAAAACGAAATTTAAAAAAATATTTCTTCGGCGGCTTTCTCTCAGCAGATTTCTGTCAAAAATTCTGAGCTTAAATAAAATTGCAATGAAAAGTTTCTCAAAAAAAATCTCTCGTTCGGAACCGACCATAAAGTAAGTCTCGCCACTCATGTATCAAATTAACACACACAACATGGGATCCTGACCGAAGAGTTTTAATGACCATTTATGTATGTGCGAGTATGTATCATTTTTGGATTGGCTACTGTTAAATAGTGGCACAAGTTCATAGTTAGTATATGGAATTGGTTAAGGACAGTCCTTTTGAAACACAAGGGATTACATACAGTTATGTTACCATTACCATTTAAACTAAAATAATCATTAAAGAAGAAAGTAGGGTATCAATCATGTCTGGTAACATTAAAGCAATTCCTATTCAACATATTTTCTAAATTGCCAAAAAAAAAGAAAAATCATGTTTATTTTGTAATTAAGTTTTTCCATCAAATATATCCTTGAAGTATTACAAAAATTTATAAACTTAGTTTTAATATGAGTATCGTATGTGCAATTCTGTATTAAATTGCATTGCAAGTGCACAGATGTTGCATGTTTTATTTGTTGAGCAAAAGTAATATTTTGTGTACAAAACTTAAATAAAATTGAGAATTATGTGTGCATCCTTAAATAGTAATTTAGTGAAATTAAAAAAATCTTAATTCTTCAGGTTGAATAAATTTCAAATGAAAGGAAACTTTATGTTGAGAATTATAATTTAACTCATGTAACTCAAACATATTATTTTCACAGACAAGAAATTTCATAACTACTCTCCACGCTTTTACTCTTCGATCAAATTGTATTTTGAGCACAACTACACTTCTTGCTTACTTACTTAATTGGCCATTACCGCCCTTCAATCAAGATTACGATCTAGGTTTTCACACCGCTTATATTACGTGTGGGCTGGATCTGTGGTTTAAGGTCGATTCCGAACAGCTGATTTATCATAAAAATTCTATTTTATTCTATCCAAGAAATATTTTTTTTAACATTTCGTTTTGTTCCAGACATCTGACCAGAGGCTTGAACCGTGGCCTCATGTCTAATAGGCCTACACACTATCTACTAGACTACGGTGATTTTGCCAATATCATCTGTTCATATTCAGAGCGATTTTTGCACCAGAGTCATGGAAAAATTGATATTTAATGACCGCTGTGATGTATGGCTTATTCGCATACACCTGCGACATAAAATAACCTTACATGACTAAGTTGAACGGGTTTAAATCGCACAATCTCGGTTACTAGTTCATATATTCACCACTGGGGATAATCTTGCCCTTATATCGCTCGTTCATAATATCCAACACAGCATGAACTGTGTGGCACGTAGCGCCGTTCGGTTAAAACTAAATATCGTTGGCGTCCAGATCAGAAATGAGCAATGAGTATTCAGAAATATGAGTAGATTCGAATCATACTCATTATTTCTGATACTTATACGCATTCATACTTATTTTAATATCATACTCATACTCATACTCATCATACTCATACTTAACACTACGCGAGATGTTTTTGATTTCTACTCTCCATGACTCAACATATACAAGAATCACAAAATAAGTAGAAGGTTGCGTGTTTGCCCTGTTTGCTGCTCTGTGTTTTTTGCTTGTGTGTCCTTGTTTTTTCTTGTAATTGCAACAATAACTAAGACTGTAAATATTGATGAATGATTCGAATCACTGGAATCATTTATGAGTATTATAAGTATTTTTCTAAATTTATGAATCTGAATGAGTAGGCGTATCAAACAAACATATTTCGAATGTTATGTGTTCAATATCAACGTTGTACTCATACTCATTACAACCTGTACTTATAAATCAACGTTGTAGTGAGTACGAATGAATCAGGAAAGTTATATTTCAATACTGTTGACTCACTCATACTCAAAATTTCATGAGTACTTATGAGTAGCGTAAAAGTGATTCATTGCTGATCTCTGGTCAAGATCATGTAATTCAGTCCAAAAGAAATTGGCAATCATCGATCTTGCCATTGAAATATGGACCGATAATGCCGAGAGCTCAAAATTCCCATCAAAGAAAAACTTTTTAGGAAGCAAACAGTCAGAAAATTTAAGAACTAATTTCACAGATGCAGCTTCAACATAAAGGCCTTTAAAAATTGTCAAAGTTTGGAAATCCCTGCTGGAAGATCCTTCAATGAAATTGATATGGTTATGGAATAATTGCAAATATTTCACTCTCTCCCTCTCTCTATCTCTTTATCTCTCTTTCGCTTTCTCTAAATACCCTAGTTTTATGATTTAATGCCAATTATTGCCCTTGTGGCTTTCAGCCTTCATAAATGCCGCAAATTACTCAAACGTACACTTATTGATAAGTGTGTGTATAAGCTCGCTAATCAAATGGTTAGCTACACACACCTTCTTATAAGTTTTTCCAAATGATTTATAGTGTCGTTAATGTTGACAATCAAGACGAATGAGGGTCATAGACATGACTTGGTTACTTGGCAAGGCTATTTTCTTTCATAAAATTTCGATTAATTGTGTATATTTTTACGGCCTAACTGCCTATATGAGTGTAACATGTCTCGAAGTCACCGTAGTCTAGTAGGTAGTGTGTTGGCTTATTAGACGTGAGGCCACGAACCAAAACGAAATATGAAGAAAATATTTGTTTGGCAACAGATTTCTTACAAAAACTCTGAAAGTAAAATAAAATTGCCGTGAAATCTTTCTCAAAAAAAAAAAAAAAAAAATTTGTCATTTGAAGTCGATTGTAAACTGTAGGCCCCGCCACGCGTGTATAAAATGAACACACATGGCGTAAGTGGTGTGAGAAGCTTGGACAGAATCCTGACTACAGGGTTGTAATAACCAATTACAGAGATGTGAACATTCTTCATACACAGATGCATCTTGTCGAAGAATTCCTATTACTGGGAGACGGAGGACTGTTGAGGGATACTGGCATTTTTACGTAACTGTTCGACGTTTATGAAAAAAAAAACTCATACATTTGAAGCTGAGCGTTCTCATTACACTCCTCTATGGCTATCAAACATAGTTTGGAGTGTTTGTAAACCGATTTCTCTGAAGAATTCCAAATAATGCTACGGTATTTTACAAACAACAACTACATTCTAATATTGTTAAATTTATGATACCGCTACCTTTAACATTCAAAATGGCGCATGGATTTATAATATAAAGCAAACGTTTCTTGTCTGACACATTTTAAAACAAAATCCGCTTTGATAAAAAGAAAACAAAATCATTTAAAATTTATGAAAATAAATCAACTTCATGAAGCCTTTTTTAATGAAATTAAATTCCCTAATGATTGTTGAACATTTCAGTTCGAAAATAAATTTCTTTTAATATTTAAATTACGAATCTTAAATATTAAGGCGCGCGCAAATAAAGACTTTAAGAACAATTACTACTTGTCTTAACTTATCAGGCAGATGTTTAATCCTTATTTCGAAAATATTTATTTTTTCTTTTAATTTTTTTTTCTTTTCATTTCTTTTGTTTTAACAAATAAAATGTGAATTAAACTTCAACAAATAAAAGCAGACATAAAGTAAACTAAAAGGAAATAAGTAAAGCGCAAAAGCGAAAAACCAACAAAAATTTTAAATTTAAAGATACGCTACCATATACACAAACATATTCACTAAAGGGATATGCATTTATAAAAGCGATGCAAATTAAAATTAAAAACAACGATACTGGATTCATCCCCACTGTTTGATATTGTTGGTCTAAATTTCAATACGGGTGTTGTGAGGTCGTAATCCTGACTGAAGTCTTGTAATGAGCAATTAAGGAAGTTTAACAAGCAAGTTTGGCATCTCCATAGCCGCAGAAAGCCGTTATGTAATTATGGTTCTATACTCGCATTACGGACGCTCTTTTTAACCTATAAACTATGTTATACTTCCATGAGAATCTAAAGGCCACAATAACCTATCGATACTTTACCCTCTTGAATAAAGATAGCTGAACCACATATAGTCTTAACAGGTCAAGGGTAAGAATCGTCTGATAAAAACAATAATTTGTATGCTTCGTGGTTAAGGCCTGTTTGCACCTTAAAGCCTTATACCACATTTTTTTTTTTTTTTTTTTTTTTAATTGGCCATTACAACCCTTCAGTCAGGATTACGGCCTAGCTTCTCACACCACTTATGTTGTGTGCTAATTTTATACATGAGTGCCGGGACCTACAGTTTAAAGTCGACTCCGAACGACAGATTTTTTTGAAAAACTTTTCATGGCAATTTTATTTACTCTCAGAGTTTTTGCCAGAAATCTGCTGAGAGGAAGTCGCCGAAGAAATATTTTTTCTTCATATTTCGTTTTTTTTTTTTTTATGTCTGACCGGGGATTCGAACCCTGGTCTTTCGTCTAATAAGCCAACACACTACCTACTAGACTACCACATGCGTCATATTATTCGTAAAATTATTACCTTCGTTTGTAATGCTAGAATTAACCGAACGTTGACGTTACTTAATGGCATGCACGGTTATGCCCAACATATGAAAGCCAATGAGAATGTATCTGCTGTTAATTTTGCTGGAACGTTCGCCTAATTCTGCCTTAAGTGTTACCACACTCGTCATATTATTCGTTAATTTTTTACCTTCGTTTGTAATGATAGAATGAGCCGAACGTTTACGTAACTTAACGGTCATTTCTAACATATGAATGCCAATGAGAATGTATGTTCTGTTAATTTTGCTTGAACGTTCGGCTAATTCTGCCTTAAAAGTTAAAGGAATCGTATTTTTTTTTAATTGAAAAAACTTTATGCCCTCACTTTGAAAAGAGAAGATCTCATTAACAAATATTTAACACTGCAGAGAGTAAATTAACCAAACACACGCATATTTGCTCGCATTACAAACGTATACTCTTACACTTTATATATGCTGCAACAGAAGTGTGAAGGACTTGCAAAAAATGTATACAAGATTATAAACTATTATACGAGTATGTATGTATGTGGCTTTTACTTGTATGTTGTTGTTATCTATCGTATATTCTTTATGTTTCCTTTTTAACTTTTACCAAACGAGAAAAAATTAATTGCTAGCAGCACTCAGTATTGTTGACTAAATGGAGGAATGAAGTGAGACTGAGGTGATTTTTTTTATTTACACTCACAGTCGTAAAAGGCGGTCATAAAACAGATCCCGTTTTTTATTTTCTCTTTCAATTTGAACGTTGTTACCTCATATTTTTTTCTTTTGCTTATGCAAACAAAGAAATTACAACATTTGACAGCTGTTGGCTCAAATCGTCCATCACTTTTGTATCTACTGCTAATATCTTACTCTTTACTGCTTTCCAGAGTTTCGTATACCTTTCCCTGTATGCCTCTCACTCTAGTCAGTTACAATTTGTCTTCATTATTACCATCTAACACTTCTAATGAACTGCAATAGCAGTTGTTGTTGTTGTTGTTGCTGTTATTTTATTGATTTTGATTGGATTTATTCGTCGACATATTTAAGTTCAATTCACTGATTTTTATGTGTTACTTTTATACAAGAATGGCGGCTCCTACAGTTAAAAATTGAGTTCTTACGGCAGAATTTTGAGAAGCTTTTTCATTGCTGAGAGAAATTCGCCAAAGGAATATTATATTTCATTTTATTGAAGATGTCTGACTTAGGGCTTGAACGGTGACCTTATGTCTAATAAGTCAACACACCACCTATTAGGCCACGGCGACTTCATGCCTGCTAAGAGTCCATTTAAATTTTTTTATAATCTTGCCATTTCCTTTCACATCAGGTCGTTTGTTGCGAACACAAAAGCAGTTTGATAACAACCATCTAGTTGAAGTTGCATCTGTCAAATTTGTTGTTATTTATTCGGCTTATTTTGCCAAATTATTTTGCTTGTGTTCGCTGAATGGGCCCTGCAGTTGTTCTCAAGCATAAAGCCCATTACTGTATGAAATGGCTACGTGAATAAAGAAAATGTCTGAATTCTTAAAAGATATCAATCCACATGAGTTTCAAGAAGATTTAATGCCTCTCGGAAAAGTAACTGTTTGGTATAGATTTTGCGCCAATATTTCATTAATAACGGCTGTGGACAGGCTGTATCCGTGCATGGCGCATGCCATAGGCCAATTTTATTCCCAATTTTTTTCCCTTCAGATTCCTGGCAAAAACTCTGAGAATAAATACAAATTTTCATGAAAAAATTCTCAGAAAAATCTGTCGTTCGAAGTCGACTTTTAACTGCAGGTCCCACTACTCATGAATAAAATTAACACATACAACATAAGTGATGTGAACCGAAGGATTGTAATGAGCAATTGTGTATGTATGTATATGAAACATAACTTATGCCACATTGGCATGGTCAACCCATGAGGAGATTATGCGTTTTGGTCCCCTAGATTGTGCTATTTAACTCGTTTTCAAAGTTTTTCTTGTGAGGAATTCTAACGACACTGACATATGCAAGTGGGCCACAAATCACAGCGGTTCTCAAAGCCAACATATCTCATGTTTTCGGTCAATGCAATTTGCAATTTGATACTGAATGCACTTCACTTAAAGAAGCCATGGCGTACATTTGAACGATGTTATACTTGATACATAATCATCTTCAATAGGCCTTTCAAATGATAAAAGAAGAAAGAAGAAAAATCGATGATGTCCCCCCCATACTTTATTTTATTTAAATATAAAACTATGAGGCTCTTACAGAGTCCATGTGTTTTATAGAAATAATATTCAAAGTTTTTTATCAAAATTCGTTTTTTTTTTTTTTAATTTAAAATCTTGAAAATTTGTAAAATAAAGTTTTGAATTTTTATTAAATTGTCGTTTATGCTTTCACTTGCCACTGTTAACTCCTGGTTTAATATTTACAAAAGAAATTACAGTTTATCCCAACCAATATTGTTTTCATTTACACAGGAAGTTATATTAGAACCTATTACATCACAATTATTTGTATCCTTTGCCATACAAAGTGGCCACTGTAAATGCCAAACAGTCGCCATAGATGCTGCCATTATTGTAACAGCAATTGCAAGGTTTTTTTTTTATTTTTTTATTGTTTCTGTTTGTAATTACAAAAATCAACAAAGTATAGTTAAGAACAAAAAACAACACCAAATGTCAATATTATTTACTGTGTTGACAAATGAAAAACTAATTTACGGCTTGACATTATTAATGAACTCACTAGCTAAAGACGTACGGTCTGCTGCAGTAACTGTGGCAAGTAAGATTTTTTTTTTTTTTGCTTAGATTTTTATTTAGACCACAACCCCTTTAGTAATCAATTGTTTTGAATTATTGGGTCAATGTAAACAAATGCCACTCTAAACAAACAAACGAAAATAAAAATCATTGATTCATAACACTTTCTATTCTTATTAGACGACTGATGATGGGTTTGCATTGGTTTGCAATTCTTATAATTACGCACTCTCCGCTATCATTTATGAATATTTCATGGATATTAATAATCTACATTCACTGTAGTATTCAGATTTTATTAATTTTTTTTGTTTAATTTAGTTAAGTACAATGTTATTTTCATTGGAATTCAGACATAACTTCGTGACAATTTCAAATGTCATGAGAAATCTTTTTTCTTTTTTTTATTCTTTTTTAAGCTAGATTTCTTTTTTTTTTTTTCTAACCAATATTTATTTTAATTTATTTATTTATTGTTATTTATTTTAATCTTAATGTAATAAACAATTTAAATTGATTTTTAAAATACACCATTAAATTCAATTATATGAATCTAATGACATTAATTTTTATT
>QOCX01000711.1:2009-21911 GCA_005959815.1 Sarcophaga bullata
AAAAAGACTGAAGAGAACGAAATACTTTAATTAATTTAAAGACTGCCTAAATAAAAAACTGCCTGCTCAAAGTAAGCCAAAAAGTTAAATAAAATCAACACACAAAACTGTGTCAAATATATACGAATATTTTGTGCTTTCATTCTTATAATATTACTACTAAGGATAATGATGTTAATAATGTTATTAATCACATAGATAATGATCATTATCATATAAAAATTTGATTTACGAACATTGAAAAATTAATATCCAAACAAATACGAGAACACACAAGTTGTAAAACATTATCAAAACAACCAAATGATATAACAACAATATAACAACAACAATAACAACAAATAGTAATATAAATGTTAACAAAAATCAATGAAAGAAAAAAAAAAAGAAAATACAAAACAACAAAAAAGGTTAATAAAATATGCATTGAAGAGAACTTAACAAAAAAGGCGCCTTACAAGTATACGAGAGTGAGTATTCAAGTATTATGCTGGTGTTTTCAAAGTGTAATGCACTGTATGACAAACCTAGTTTGATGTTGTTGTTGGTGATGGGAACAAAGAAGAACTTAAGCTTAACAGTCAATATCTTGATCAAAAACAAAGAAAAAAAATAAGTAATGGCATGTGTAGCATAAGTAAAGTTTTGCAGCAACAGTAGTAGGGATTTTTTTTCTTCTGTTTTTGTTTTTGTTGCTTACGATCAAAGAGATTTTTGTATAGATATGAATTGATTTTGTGCTGTGGTTTTGTTGTTGTTGTTTGTATTTTTTACAATTCTGTTTAAAGTGTATCTTTTAAACACGATCGAGACAAAGTCGCTTACTTTCGCTTGGTCATGAATATTAATATTGTTAATATATCCCTCGTGCTGCATTGCATTGCATTGCATTTATGGGAGTCATCCTCTGAAAACTTACTACTTTAAGTATTCTTACAAGCAAAAGAAGTCGTCGGATTTTTTTATTTTGTATTCTTTAAGAAATTACAGGATATAATATGTTTAAACTCATATTATTGGAAGGTTTTAAGAAGTTATATGCAATCAGTATGAGTACGAGTATAAATAAATGTTTTAAAAAAAAAAAAATAATAAAAACTTCTCTAACTTTATGAGGGCTATTGTTTTAGTTGTAAGAAGAAAAAAAAATAAGCGTACATAACTTTTGTCAATAAAGAATTCGGCCAAAAACCAAAAAAAAACAAAAAAAATAAAACGTGTCTTACAAAATCATATAGAAAACGTGAGTTTATGAATTTTTATTTTAAAATCAAAGGAAAAAAAGTCTAAGAAACAAGCAAAAAAAATCGAGTTTAAATTTTCATTAAATATTGAAATACCATGATTATTGAAACCATGATTGTTCATCTTACACACACACACACACACTCTGTTTCTCAAGTATCATCAACATCTTCATATTTTTTCTCTGATTTTTTCATTCTTTTTTTTTTTCGAATTAAAAACTCACGTTCTGTCAGTGTTCGATTTGATATCTGTATGTACATACAGTAAGCGTCAAAAGAAACTGTACATTAAAAAATAATATACATAATAAATTACCGTTTTTTTATTTTAAATTGTTCATTGCATGTTTTTAAAATTAAAACAAAAAAGAAAATTAACAAAAAAATTTCCTCCTAAGCGGTAAAAGTTGTTAGAATTTTATCCATAGTGTGCACTTTCTTTTGATGCTTACTGTATATATGCCATTATTTAAAAATAAAAATAATTTCAAAATTTAGGTAAAGTATTGCCTTTAATTTCATAAAACTAACTGACGACTGGCTGACTGAATGATGATCAGCTAAAGAGATATCATTTTTTTTCTCCCAGTTTAATTTAAACTCAAGTAGTTCAGTTTCTTTGTTTGTTTGTTTTTTTGTAATACAGATGTACTTGTATTTGCACTTGTAGTTTTTTTTTTTTGTTTTGTTTTACTTGTTTCAAGTAAATTTTTGGTTAAAAATTTATTCATTTGTTTATGCGTTTGTATATTTTCTTAGCATTTTCATAAAGAGCTTGTTAATGTCAAGTGCCTGCTTATCACAATTATAAGGGTTTGTAACAATTATTCAAGTGCTTAAAGGTTAATAAACGTTGAAAACGTATTTAATTATTTTAAAATATTTAGCAAAAATCAAAAAAAAAGACAGAAGTGTCCAACATACATGCATACATTGTTGGCATACATACCATCCATAACTAATGAGACTTACAGTTAACGCCGATTTCGAATTCAATATTTGAGAATTTTTTTTATGACTGTTGCTCTCAGAAGACTACATACATAATTGATCATTACAACCCTTCATCAGGATTAAGACCTACATATCCCACCACATATGTTTTGTGTGTTAATTTTATACATGAGTGCGGGACCTACAGTTTAATGTCGACTGCGAGCGAAAGATTTTTTGAGAAACGTTCATGGCAATTGTATTAATCCGGAGATTTTGCCAGAATCTGCTGAAAGAATCGCCGAGATATATTTATTCATATTTCGTTCTGAAGTCGCCGTAGTCAGTAAGTATGTGTTGTCTTATTAAACGTAAGGCCACAGTTCAACCTCAGGTCAGACATCTTCGACTAAACGATATATGGCAAAAATATTTCTTCGGCACTATCTCTCAGCAGAAAAACTCTGGCAAAAACTCTGAGAGTAAATAAAATTGCCATGAAAAGTTTCTCTAAAATTTCTCATTCATATCGACTTGAAACTGTAGGCCCGCTACGCATGTATAAAAATTAACACACACAATATTCAGTGATGTGAAAACCCAGGGCGTAATCCTGACTGTTATGTATGTACCTGTAAAATAAACATACAGATCAAGGAGTTAGACTATACCTTAAGGCTATAAAGATATTATGTTTGGTAGAGCTACGATACATTTAAGCTTTAAAAATTTAAAAAATTTTTTTGTTCTTGAAAAAAAAATTAAAAATTAAAATTTATGGCCGCTAAACGTACAATATTTACACTCAATTAGATTTAATACGCTATTCTCTTCACACAACTGCGGTGTCTAAGCATATCATAAATGTTAAAAGCCTGTTTATTATACGCAATGCAGGAGATGTAATGATGCTTTTGCTACAAATCTAACAACTTTCGCTCATAAATTATGTTTTTTTTTTTTTTTTTTTTTGTAATAAACGTTCAAACTTCAAATGGGGAGTATGAGGATACACTCATACACTCTGTCTTCCATGTTACAGGTTGTTATGAACTTAATCCCATAGAAGATTTCACTGAAACCCAATAACTTTATGGTACTAAATTTATGAATTTTTTTTCTGCTAAAAGTACTTTCTTAGCAGAGAAGCCTCTTTTTTAATAGAAAAAAAAAGAAAAAGAAAGAAAGAACCTCAACAAAGTGAAATCATTATTATTTATTGCCAAAATATTTTTAATTTTCATTGAAATAGTTGGATATTTAAGAGAAATACATACTCCGCATGTGGAAAACAGAATTTCCAGTATGAGTACATCTACTATACAACTGCCAGTAAAAGATTAAAAAAAAAAAAAAATTTTTTTTTTTTTTTTTTTGATTTTTTTTTGGTTAGTGGACACTACTCTATAATTCTTCACCAACAAATAATCGTGACTTACATCATGAAACAGCTCAGCTCACAGAAAAAAAAAAAAAAAAAAAAAAAAAAAAACTAACTGGAAATTCTGTTTCCACATGCCGGAGTATGTATTTCTCTTAAATATCCAACTATTTCAATGAAACATTAAAAATATCTTTGGCAATAAATAATAATGATTTCACTTTGTTGAGGTTTCTTTCTTTCTTTTTCTTTTTTTTTCTATTAAAAAAGAGGCTTCTTCTTGCCTAAGAAAAGTACTTTTAAGCAGAAAAAAAATTCATAAATTTAGTACCATAAAGTTATTGGTTTCAGTGAAATCTTCTATGGGATTAAGTTCATAAACAACCTGTAACATGGAAGACAGAGTGTATGAGTGTATCCTCATACTCCCCATTTGAAGTTTGAACGTTTATTACAAAAAAAAAAAAAAAAAAAAAAAACATAATTTATGAGCGAAAGTTGTTAGATTTGTAGCAAAAGCATCATTACATTCCTGCATTTGCGTATAATAAACAGGCTTTTTAACATTTATGATATGCTTAGACACCGCAGTTGTGTGAAGAGAATAGCGTTATTAAATCTAATTGAGTTGTAAATATTGTACGTTTAGCTGGCCATAAATTTTAATTTTTAATTTTTTTTTTCAAGAACAAAAAAATTTTTTAAATTTTTAAAGCTTAAAATGTATCGTAGCTCTACCAAACATAATATCTTATATAGCCTTAAGGTATAGTCCTAACTCCTTGATCTGTATGTTTATTTTACAGGTACATACATAACAGTCAGGATTACGCCCTGGTTTTCACATCACTGAATTTGTGTGTGTTAATTTTATACATGCGTAGCGGGCCTACAGTTTCAAGTCGATATGAATGAGAAATTTTAGAGAAACTTTTCATGGCAATTTTATTTACTCTCAGAGTTTTTGCCAGAGTTTTTCTGCTGAGAGATAGTGCCCGAAGAAATATTTTTGCCATATATCGTTTAGTCGAAGATGTCTGACCTGAGGTTGAACTGTGGCCTTACGTTTAATAAGACAACACATACTTACTGACTACGGCGACTTCAGAACGAAATATGAATAAATATATCTCGGCGATTCTTTCAGCAGATTTCTGGCAAAATCTCCGAGATTAATACAATTGCCATGAACGTTTCTCAAAAAATCTTTCGCTCGCAGTCGACATTAAACTGTAGGTCCCGCCATCATGTATAAAATTAACACACAAAACATATGTGGTGGGATATGTAGGTCTTAATCCTGATGAAGGGTTGTAATGATCAATTATGTATGTAGTCTTCTGAGAGCAACAGTCATAAAAAAAATTCTCAAATATTGAATTCGAAATCGGCGTTAACTTAAGTCTCATTAGTTATGGATGGTATGTTATGCCAACAATGTATGCATGTATGTTGGACACTTCTGTCTTTTTTTTTGATTTTTGCTAAATATTTAAAATAATTAAATACGTTTTCAAGTTTATTAACCTTTAAGCACTTGAATAATTGTTACAAACCCTTATAATTGTGATAAGCAGGCACTTTGCAGCTTAAAATGTATCGTAGCTCTACCAAACATAATATCTTATTAGCCTCTAAGCTATTGTCCTAACTCCTTGATCTGTATGTTTATTTTTACAGGTACATACATAACAGTCAGGATTACGCCCTGGCTTTTCACATCACTGAATATTGTGTGTGTTAATTTTTATACATGCGTAGCGGGACCTACAGTTTCAAGTCGACTATGAATGAGAAATTTTAGAGAAACTTTTCATGGCAATTTTATTTACTCTCAGAGTTTTTGCCAGAGTTTTTCTGCTGAGAGATAGTGCCCGAAGAAATATTTTTGCCATATATCGTTTAGTCGAAGATGTCTGACCTGAGGTTTGAAATGTGCCTTACGGTTAAAAAGACAACACACTACTTACTAGACTACGGCGACTTCAGAAACGAAATATGAATAAATATATCCTCGGCGACTTCTTTCAGCAGATTTCTGGCAAAATCTCCGAGATTAAATACAATTGCCATGAAACGTTTCTCAAAAAATCTTTCGCTCGCAGTCGACATTAAACTGTAGGTCCCGCCACTCATGTATAAAATTAACACACAAACAATGTGGTGGGATATGCTAGGTCTTAATCCTGATTGAAGGGTTGTAATGATCAATTATGTATGTAGTCTTCTGAGAGCAACAGTCATAAAAAAAATTCTCAAATATTGAATTCGAAATCGGCGTTAAACTGTAAGTCTCATTAGTTATGGATGGTATGTATGCCAACAATGTATGCATGTATGTTGGACACTTCTCGTCTTTTTTTTTGATTTTTGCTAAATATTTTAAAATAATTAAATACTGTTTTCAACGTTTATTAACCTTTAAGCACTTGAATAATTGTTACAAACCCTTATAATTGTGATAAGCAGGCACTTTACATTAACAAGCTCTTTATTGAAAATGCTAAGAAAATATACAAACGCATAAACAAATGACATAAATTTTTTAACCAAAAATTACTTGAAACAAGTACAAACAAAACAAAAAAAAAAAACTACAAGTGCAAATACAAGTACATCTGTATTACAAAAAAACAAACAAACAAAGAAACTGAACTACTTGAGTTTAAACTTAAACTGGGAGAAAAAAAATGATTCTCTTTAGCTGATCATCATTCAGTCAGCCAGTCGTCAGTTAGTTTTATGAAATTAAAGGCAATACTTTACCTAAATTTTGAAAATTATTTTTTATTTTTAAATNNNNATATATACAGTAAGCATCAAAAGAAAGTGCACACTATGGATAAAATTCTAACAACTTTTACCGCTTAAGGAGAAATTTTTTTGTAATTTTCTTTTTTGTTTTAATTTTAAAAACATGCAATGAAACAATTTTAAAATAAAAATAACGGTAATTTATTAATGTATATTATTTTTTAATGTACAGTTTCTTTTGACGCTTACTGTATGTACATACAGATATCAAATCGACCACTGACAGAAGCTGAGTTTTTAATTCGAAAAAAAAAAAAAGAATGAAAAAATCAGAGAAAAAATATGAAGATGTTGATGATACTTGAGAAACAGAGTGTGTGTGTGTGTGTGTAAGATGAACAATCATGGTTTCAAATAAATGCATGGGTATTTCAATATTTAATGAAAATTTAAACTCGATTTTTTTTGCTTGTTTCTTAGACTTTTTTTCCCTTTGATTTTTAAAATAAAAATTCATAAACTCACGTTTTCTATATGATTTTGTAAGACACGTTTTATTTTGTTTTGTTATGTTTTTTTGTGGTTTTTGGCCGAATTCTTTATTGACAAAAGTTATGTACGCTTTATTTTTTTTTTTCTTCTTCAGCCAACTAAAACAATAGCCCTCATAAAGTTAGAGAAGTTTTTTATTATTTTTTTTTTTTAAAACATTTTATTTATACTCGTACTCATACTGATTGCATATAACTTCCTTAAAACCTTCCAATAATATGAGTTTAAACAATTTATATCCTGTAATTTTCTTAAAGAATACAAAAATAAAAAAATCCGACGACTTCTTTTGCTTGTAAGAATACTTAAAGGTAGTAAGTTTTCAGAGAATGACTCCCATAAATGCAATGCAATGCAATGCAGCAGAGGGCATATTTAACAATATTAATATTCATGACCAAGCGAAAGTAAGCGACTTTGTCTCGATCGTGTTTAAAAGATACACTTTAAACAGAATTGTAAAAAAATACAACAACAACAACAACAACCACAGCAACAAAATCAATTCATATCTATACAAAATCATCTTTGATCGTAAGCAACAAAAACAAAAAACAGAAGAAAAAAATCCCTACTACTGTTGCTGCAAAACTTTACTTATGCTACACATGCCATTACTTATTTTTTTTCTTTGTTTTTGATCAAGATATTGACTGTTTAAGCTTAAAGTTCTTTCTTTTGTTCACCATCACCAACAACAACATCAAACTAGGCTTTGTCATACAGTGCATTACACTTTGAAAACACCAGCATAATACTTGAATACTCACTCTCGTATACTTGTAAGGCGGCCTTTTTTGTTAAGTTCTCTTCAATGCATATTTTATTAACCTTTTTTGTTTGTTTTGTTATTTTTTCTTTTTTTTTCTTTCATTGATTTTTGTTAACATTTATTATTACTATTTGTTGTTATTGTTGTTGTTATTATTGTTGTTATATCATTTGGTTGTTTTGATAATGTTTTACAACTGTTGTGTTCTCGTATTTGTTTGGAATATTAATTTTTCAATGTTCGTAAATCAAATTTTTTATATGATAATGATCATTATCTATGTGATTAATAACATTATTAACATCATTATCCTTAGTAGTAATATTATAAGAATGAAAGCACAAACATATTCGTATATATTTGACACAGTTTTGTGTGTTGATTTTATTTAACTTCTCTTGGCTTACTTTGAGCAGGCAGTTTTTTATTTAGGCAGTCTTTAAATTAATTAAAGTATTTCGAAATAAAAAATTTCTTCGATGTCTTCTTCTTAGCAGGCTTCGGGCACAAAAAAAAACTCTGAAATGAAATTACCATGAAAAATTTCTCGAAAAATCTATCCTTCGAAGTAAACCTTAAACTGTAGGTTCCACAAGTTATTTTAGATCGGAGTGGTAGCCTCTGTTATCAAACAGCTCACTTGAGCACGCATAGCGGCTTGTTGTGAGGCAAACGCAGTCCCTTTACTGACCAACTTCTACCAAAGCCAGGGAAGAGGAAGAAGTTGGTCAGCGCAAGGTCTGCACAACAAAAGCACGATTACCCCACGCCGGAAAACCAGCCAGAAAGTTTGATAAACGAAGCTACATCCTTGACGTCAATAGATGATAGCTCTGTTAAGCTGACAAGAAATGTAGAGTCAAATAACCTATATCTGCTCCTAGCAAGAGATGGGCACTAACAAAGAAAGTGGATAACAGTCTCCTCTTCCGCAGCGGATCTATACCAACGGCAGAAGTCGTTAAATGGGAGCCGCATCCTTTCGGCGTGTCTAGCCAATACAATAATGACCTATAAGTATAGCCACTGTGAAGTAGGTCTTACAACTCTTATATAAAATTAGCGCAAATAACATGGCTAGCGTGAGAAGTACTGAAAAAGGCATTCAAACTATTCAATTATTGTGTTTAAATAGTTTTTCATTTCGTGTTCGCATATTGTCATAATGGAATGTTATGCGTCCATGTCTGGTAGCATATTTCGGTTGTTTTCCAACTAATGATAGCTTCAAACGAAACAGATGTGTTGCGTATATGTTCTCTGGTGGAAGATTTCCACACACGCCGAAGTAGAATAAAAACGAATGCGGGCAATTGTAAAAATTCTTTCATTCCAACTTTCGAAATTTTAATATCAAAAATATCTTTGATAATCCTTTCAGAAAGCTTGACTGTTCCCCCAAAGGGCAATGAACGTAATTAGAGACGCCAGGCATTGTCATTTCCAGAAAAAGAGAAAACCGTCAGCGGTTCGTTGTGCAACAACAGTTGGCAATCCTATTGTTCTGGAACTTTTATTAATTTGTTTTTAAATTGCAATACAATTACAAACTATATTTAATTCTTTACTAGCTAAGTAACTTGGACCATTTGCTTGTTGTAATAGACCAGAGTCTGTTGTGTGAATCGAACCACAACCCTCATAGTAATAATGTATCACTCTATATACTAGACTGCCAGGGCACCTATTTTGGAACTTACTACAACATTATTTTGCTGTAATAGGGGTCAGCTGGCTGGAAATCTTGTTTTATGCTACTGAAATAAAGCTAAGAAAATTCTGTGTGATATCTGTGTGTGTTCCTTAAAGGAATAAACAGGAATTCAAAAGATAGGTTACCCTGCAATTGTTTAATTGAGACTCAGAAACTGGTCATAAATATTCATTTTTGAGTTGATTAGACCGATTTTTTTCACTTTCTTTTTAACAACCAGTGTTGATTTGTTGCAAATTGACTTTCTATGGCGATCTAGCAACATTTGAAACATTCAAAATCAGCCTTCAAAATACCTTGAGTTGTGATACCTAAATTCTGCTGATTGGAAAGATGTTGAGTAGGTAAATTTTTCCAGTTCTTCTTGAGTTTGACGAACATATTCATGATGTATTACCTTCAGTTTGCTAATCTTATCATTACCGCTGACTACGCTGTAAATAGACTTTCAATGCAATTACAAGAACACTTTCGTTTTATTTAATTTAAAATTCTAAAATATACAATACAACCTCACTTATTTTCTAATATTTTTTAAGGACAGCAAATATAACATTTTGTTTTTGTTAATTTTTATCTTATTCTCCCAAATCTTTAACGTGTTTCATCAGTAAATTTATCGATTTGTTTAAGGAAAAGAAAAAAATTGGAAAAAATGTTCGTTTGATATTTCCAATAGCAAAGCAATATTATGTTAAACGCTTGTTATAACATGAATTTTTATGTCCACATAAATTTCTTAATTCAAAATGTTTTAATTAACTTCAATAAATAATTCGATCAGAGGAAGAAGAAAAAAAAATAAAAAAATTATTTTTTTTTTTTTAATTCCCAATTTTTTCGATCACAATAATAATAATTTTAAATAATTAAAATTAAGAAATAAAATTAGAAAAGAAAAAAAGTATCGAAATACATGTACCACCTGTCAGGGCAACAAAACCCAACCATAATTTCTAAAAATCCTAAATAAATTTCTCTGAATTAAACAAAAAAAAAAAAAACCTCATAAACTAAACTCATTTTGGACACTTTTTGTTGCGGTCTTAAGGCATTGTTAAAAAGTTAACAATCAACTAGACAAACATAGATGAGATGATGTTTTATGCAAATGAAGTGCTATAAATCTAAATATTTTAGAAGAAAACAAAAAAAAAAAAAAAAATCGTGTTTATTAAACTAGCTAGCCAATCAAATGGTACCGATTGGTATTTAAAAAAAAAATTAACGAAAAATAATTATAAATTTAAAGACCAAAAATATTCCAAATTAACATAAAACATGGAGTTTTTCAAAAATCATAAATCACTTGAGAATTAAAGTTGAAAGAAAAAAAATTTGATGTTTTTGCAATTTCATTAAAAACAAATCTGGTTTCATAAAAAATTTTGTCATTTATTTCAGTTCTATTGTTCCAAACCAAATTTAATCAACAAAAACATGCTTAAATTAAATGAATTAATTAACGTAATAAATTTAGCAAATTAAGTGTGATATTAGTCTGCTTCCTATTGGCTGACTTGAAATTCAAATGTCAAATGAGTATTGAAATTTCAATTTTGTATACAAAACAAATTTAGCAACAGTTTTTCAATAGGTATTCCATATGTATTATTGAATCGTAAATAAAACAACTGATGTCCGCTTAGTGGCATTAAATAAGCGACACAATTACTTATTTTGTTTTATTGATTTTGGCTGATAAATAATTCACACCTTAACTCCATGGCCATTATTACAATCAGCCAGAAAATAAAACCCCATGATACAAAAAGTAAAAGAAAAATCTCATGCGGCTAGTGTTCTGTCTGTATAACTGAACTAACAGTTGACATGTTTATTTTCGTAACACTGTTCTGGCTGTTCATTTAATATTTTATGCATGACAATCAAGTTGAACACACACACTAAAATCAAATCAATGGAGAATATCTACTGGTTGTTTAAAAAACAAAACAAAACGATCAAATATCATTCGCATTATCGCCATCATTGACATCAACATCATTGCTATCGTTGTCGCTATCACTATGATCATCATCATCGTCATCAATCCTATCCTATAGCCATTATCGCCTTAAACATCAACACTATCATCACCATCATCATTATTATTGTTATTATTACTACTGTTGTTGCTTGTTGTTAACTTTGTCAAGGTATTCTCTTTTTTTTTTGTTTTTTTTTTGTCTTTCAAACATTAAAGAAGCGTCAAATATTTCTCTTCCAGTCTTTAGAAAACTTGCCGCCGCCGCCGCTGCCGCCATTGCCACACACTCTGTCTTTCTTATGGAGGCCCAATACACATGCGGTCGGTCTTCGGCTTTAACAATTTGATTTGGTTTTTCTAATAAATTTTTTTTCTATTTAAGTTGGCATTTTGCCATGGGAATTTATTTAATTTGGTTTTCTTTCATTCTTTCGTTTTTTATTTTCTTTTTATTTTTTTGTTTTGTTTTTGTTTTTGTTTATTTATTATTGTTTGTTCATTTATTGTTTTATTTATGGTATCAATTTCTCTGTAAGTGCAAGTGTATGTGTATGTGTGTGTGTGTGTCTGTTTCCCCTTTTTTTCTTGAAATAATCTTCTTAAAAATCGATTACTGAACATCGAAATGTGGTTCGAAAGCAAGCGTAGGTAGCATCGAAAAAGGAAATCCATATTTATGTTGAACATTTTTGTTTTAACCATTCGAACAAGAATACCGTTACAAAAAAAAAATTATTATTATTATTTTTAATGACAATCGTAACATAGTTTTGACATTTGAAAGCTTTTGACCAAAAAAAAAAAGCAAAAATCGTGAAATAAAAATGAAGAGTTTGTTCGTTTCGATGACTAATGGCTTAACTATGGAATATTTTCACATAACATTTCACATAATTTTTGTTTAATGATATCGAAAGGGGGCGTGGAATGTTCTGTTTAAAGCAAATAATACTTAAAATCTAACTGCAGTCTATAGATTATGGAAGTATTAACGTATTACGTAGCATAGAATCAAAAAAAAAAAAGTTTCCCATTTATTCCAATTCAGTTTCGCACTAGTAGTTGCATCCTAATATGTGCCAGTTTCTCTATTGTCCTTAAAGTCCAAGGGTTTTTCACAGTGTACACTTCTGGCGTCATCCTCTTCTGCCTTACTTAGAGGGCATTCAATACAGTTCCATTAACGTTTATTTATTTCAACTTTATGTGACTTCCAATTGACTCTTTACCGTGGTTCGTTCTCTGCTCTTTAGGCAGCTGATATGTAGCATTATCCCTAGGCATTTATTAATGAAAACATGCAATCTATTTACATCATGTGATGCCATGTTCCAGGAAAATGTTTTCTGTCCAAATAGGGGAATGAAGATTCTTTCTCTACTTCCGTTCCCTGATACCTGATGGAATATTGCAATTGATACACAATATTTTGGTTTTGTTCATATTAATATTAGTTCCAGAAGTTGTCGTGATCTAGTGAGTAGTGTAATGGCTTATTAAAAGAGGGCTCAATAGTTTAAATCTCATCTCTGCAATATTCATATTAATATTCACAAAAAATAAAAAGGAATCTGTACCCGGAATTCGACATTAAATTGTATATGCCACCACTTATGGATGAAATAAACATGGACACAACATGTGCGGTATGAAAACAAAGGCCCCAGTTTTGACTAGTGTTGTAAATACCAAAAAAACGGAAGTTACTTATACGATATGATGGTTTTCCTGCTCGTTAAGCAATGTATGCTTTAATAAGCAAATATCATCAAGTAATAATGCTTGCCACCAATTTAAAGAACGCTCAGCTATACTGCCCTTGAATAAACGTCCTTCATTGCACCCACAAACTATTTGCAAGAGGTAATCTATGTCTTTTAGTCGCCGTAATCTAGTAGATAGTGTGTTGGTTCAATAGTCGTAAGGCCCTAGAGTTCCAAACCTAGTTCAGATATCTCTCGCAAAAACGGAATATGAAAAATATTTCTTCGCCAATTTTTTCTCAGCAGTTTCTTTTTAGCAAAAAATCTAAGAAAAAAAACTACCATGAACATGTTTCTTAAAAAAAAAAAAAAAAAAAAAAAAAATTAGTCGTTCGGAGTCGACTGTAGGTCTCGCTACTCATCTATAAAATTAACATACATAGCATAACTGCTAGGTCGTAGGTGAACTAGGTCGTAATCTTGACTAAAGGGTTGTAATAATCAATTATGTATGTATGTATGTGTGTAATAATGCTTGCCAACAATTTTCAGAACTCTCAGCTAAAACTGCCCTTGAGTCAATGTGCCTTCTTTACATCCTTCAATTTTTTGTGAGATGTTGTCAATGCCTTCCAAATACAGCAGACCTCATCTTTTCATGTTGCAAAATAAACAAGTAGGAATGTGGTTTTCGGTGTTGAAATTGGCATAAAAGCCAGGCTTAATGATTTAAGCTCCATGATACTGGAATATTAAACAGAACAAGAATGGAAACACCAATAATAACAAATGATAGATTTATTACTATGCCCGATACGACTGTAGTGCAGTCTATCATGGCTATCATTTCATTTCAATCATAAATAAAGAAAATAGTTAAAAGACAGTACTTTTCTAGACGGCAAAGGTCTGCTAAGATTTTGTGGCAGAGACAAATTACCAATTATTTAAACAAAACTTAACAGAATTTTTTATTACACGCTGAATACGTGTGATATGACAAGGAAAGGAAGGAAAAATTTAAATTTTGAATGAAATTTCTTTAAATTTTTTAATTTATTTTTCTATGTAACATTTAAGGCCTATAATGGATTTATAACACTTGTAATGATGATATGTTCCTTTAAAACAAAAACTATCTTTTTAATTAATTGTAACTAATTTAGCGAACCGAATGATGAAGCCTTTCTAAAAGCCTCACTTGTGTTCATTTTCATGTTTTGATAATGATGACTATGATGATGATGATGTTGATGTTAGTGTTGCTGATGCTGATGCTGATGCTTTTTCCCAAAGTAGTTGGAATAAGCGACAACAACACATCTGTTTGGTCTTTTTTAAGGCATTTTAACCCCATTTGGAAACCTTTAACACAAATTTCGCTTAAAAGGCAGAAACAGAAACACAAAAATAAAAGAATAATGAGCAGAATACGAAGCGAATATTGATGTAACAGCTGGAAAATATGTGTGAAATTAACTTAAAAATCTGTGGTTAAATGTTTATAAATTTCCAAAAAAAAGTGTCTAATTCGTCACTTTTTATTTTTGTTTTTGTTTTGCTTAAATTACAGTTATAATATTAGTGTTATTGTGTGTATGTGTATGTGTGTGTGTGCAATTGTAAATAACAATGTTGTATAATTAAGCAGCAAAAATAAAATGAAAAAAATCTTAATTTAAATCAAATAATCATTATAAATTGTGTCACTATAATAGACACAGGCGAGATGCCAACATAAGCTAAGCCATTCATTTACAGCCCCACTATCCAACAGTCTATGCAATCCATCCAATCCATCCAATCCGTCTGTCCATCTGTTCGTCTGTCTATCCATTGATAATTGCAAAATAATCAAAATACGGAAAACGTTACTTTTATTACAGTCTTACGGTTTATAAAGTGTTTTTTCCCCCCATTTTGTTTTTGTGTCCATTTTTTTTTTACTTTGAACAAACGAAGACTAATTAGTCTGAACGAATCTAAGTAAGAGAATATTTATTATTTGTGTTGTTGTTTTATTTTTTTTTTTTAATTTTTTTTTATTTTTATGGCTTAGAAAAGTGACCCCAACCTACCACACATAATAAAGGAAACAAGAAAAAAAAATAGAAAAAAATATGACTACGTTGAGTATTTCTTAAAAAACTAAGACAGTTTTATAGGCAGTCAGGCAGACAATTAGACGAACAGTCTTGGCAAGTCAAGTTACACTTTTAGACAGTTAAATAGCAGACAGACACTTTGGACAAGTGCTTGATTTATTACGCTTTCAAAAAATAGCAAAAATTTGTTGGCATTTTTTTTCTTTTCTTCTGAAAGGTTTAAAAAAAAACATACAAATAGGCAGGCAGATACAAATTTGCCTAACTGCGAGACTGAGCAAGTCAGGTTGTTTATCTATCCACATAGTATGTCTGTATGTATGTATGTAAAATTAGTGGAAACATATTTTGTTGTAGAAAAAGTCTTAAAAGAAAATCCATTTCAAATAGCGCTTCTTTTGTCGCTGACTACAGTTTTATCTTATGGATGCTTGTCATGGTCCATATGCCATAGCCTAAGTAATTGACCCCGTTTTTTTTTAAAGTTTTTTAACTGCAGTTTGCTGTTGTTTTAAAAGAAAATTATGACAGTAGAACCTTGATAGAAGTGGTTTTCAGTTAGTAACAGGTCTAGGTAGCGTTTAAAAGCTTGCATTACATTTCTTTGTTTTGTCGGTAAATCGTTTAAAAAATAGTTTTTATGGCCAATAATTATTATCATAAAACGTTGATAATGAGAGAAAAATAACTTTTGCGTTTCACTATTTAGGGCATGAACTTCTATTTTGAAGTTCTCTAATGAAAATCTTTCTTTGAAGAACAACATTCAGGTTGCTAAGTATTAATCTAGGCACTAATTTAAGCTTTAGTTGCTTTGGTAGAGATTATCTTGGTAATCAGAGGTACATACAGATGTACTCCCATCTAACCCTTAATGATCAAATCGTTTCAAATCCCATAACAGGACATATACTCAAGCCTATAAAGTTAATACTACACAGTATATTTATAAAGTTTACTGCTTAACATAATGTTGACTCTGAACTTCAGATTTTTAAGAAACTGTTCATGGTAATTTTGTTTTACTCTCATAGTCTCTGCCAGAAGTTTGTTGAGAGGAAGTCGCTGAAAGAAATATCTTTTCATACTTCGTTCTGTTCGAAATGTCTAAGCTAGGGTTTTACAATCGGCTTCTAGGCTAATAAGCCAAACCACTAGCTATTAGACTACGACAACTTCGATTTCACTCAGTACAGCACGTAAATATATGCTACGATTTCGAAAGAGTGAAGAGTAAAACAATGATTTCTTTGATTTGATAATAAAATTTTGATCTTAATGAAGGTATGTAATGAAGTGTAATGGATGTTATTCTTCAAATAGAAATTTCGCATGAAAATGTTACGAATTCTATATTTGGTATCCTTATATGTGGTAGCCTATGTTTTGTATCAGTTGGTTTCATTTGTAGCGATAATTATCAACTATCATCGACTAAAAGTTTCTTTGTTAAACAACAAGAGCTTCATTCAATATTCCCGTCTTAAGTATTGCCATCTCTGAGACATTTTTTCGAAAATTTAAATTTATAAATGTCCCATACATAAAATAATTTCTGGCAACAATATCTGCTTCTAACAGAATTTTTGCAAAGTTTCCCAATTGTGCTCACTGTGTAGACCTCAAGCAATTTTAAATTTTTTTTCCATTAAATAATCGTGAAAAGAAGCCATTTGAAGTCTCCACAAATTAAAGATTTTATGCATGGTGTTGTCAGAAAGCATTTCATCCAGCTACTTATTATTCTTTTACTATCTTACAACTCCTAGAATAATAGGGTTGCCATTCATCGTTGCCTAGACACATTAAACTGCTTGAAAATTAATTTGCGTTGTATGTATTAACACGTATAGACAGAAAGAGCATTGACTTACTTCTGTCCTTAAATCGTATGGCAATCCTTCCTTACGGATCATTGTCCTTTTGGTAGACATGCTGAAAAGACAGCATTTCAACTAAAGAATTTTGCAGGAGCTGTGTGTCTAAGGAGGAGGAAGAGGCTGTCTTTCGCCTCATGTGTCAGTGCCCTGCTCTTGTCATGAAGAGATGAAGTTTTCTCTCCTTCAATTTTCTAACATTGCCACCCCAGATCTCTAATATAAAGATTGCTGCAGTAGCAAGATTTATTTTGCACTCCCGGGTATCATAATGGGCCTAAGTGAAACCTACCTTCGAGGATCTAACCTAATCTAACCATGTATTGGGTGTACTGGTAAAGAACTTTGCGTAATGTTTTTGAGTAGATGGAGCTGCTTTATCCTGTGTTCTTAATATTGTCGCTTCTGACACAGAGCAGCATATAGAGGTTTCTCACTGCAAGGAAATTGGGAGAGATGCTGTAGGGGAACACTGTTTACTTTTTTTGTTTGATTGTAGTATTTTAACACCTCTGCTCGACCATAATAAAAACCATATTATATCTTGGGCTTTGTCCTATATATTTGGGCGGATCAGTTAAAATTTTAATAAGAAAAAATATTTCGTTGTACAAAATGTATCAAGAGAATAAAAATATGATCGATTAGTATTTATTTCCGGTCCCAGTGAGAACGTAATTCGTGTAGGTAGATTAATTAAAAATTTAATCAATTCCATTAAAAATATTTGTTAAATTAAACAAGTGGCAACAATTAACGATTAATTGATTGTAAACGTTTAAAAATTAAATTTTCCTGCCATTTAAAAAAAAAAAACTTTCTTTCCCTCTGTACATATAATTTTCCTATCTGTTTAGCCTAACGTGTATGACCATTACTATGTTGTATAGTTGAAGGAATTTCCCATTGATCAGAATATGATAAATACGTTTGGACTTAAAGTGACATGACCACCATGATTTGATTTAAATTTATTTCTTTTCTGCAATTTGTGGCAAATTCATTTTGCCATTAATTTACTGTTTTTTTTTTTCATCCGTTGTTTTTGTATATCAATATCGTTTACAACATACGAGTATTTTTCTTTTCTTTTTCTATTTTTTTTTTGCTTCTGGTGTAAGTAAATTATACCTGCCCCAGACTATTTGAACATAAAACGGATGAGTCTTGTGGTTTTTCGATTCTGTGTTTTTGTTTTTTTTTATTTTTGTTTTCATAGACCGGCTCTTATCTCGGGCTTTAAGATTTTCTTTGTTGTTGTTATTGTAATTCCATTTTTTTCCTCTCTCTCATTTTCATTTACTAGCTTAACATGTCAACGCATGCTTAAGCTTTTCGCATTAAAAAATAAATAAAAAAACAGCAACAACAACAACAACTAGAATAAATATGATCTTGAGAAATCATAGTGTGTAGAAATTGTTTCTTCTTCTTCTTCTTCTTCTTCTATTTATTATTTAAAAATAATTTGCTTAAACTATGAATGACTTGAATAGGTTTGCCTAAGTAAATTAGCCATTGGACGACGACGACTCCCTTAAATATGGCGCAAAACATTATAATGAAATTCCACTTGCAATACACAAACACACACACACACACCCAATAAACGAGACATACGCATACATACATATGCAAGTACATGGAAATATCTAAAGTCTATGAGGCTGTCTTATTATACGCATTGATAGTCTAGTAGGCAAGAGCTCAGTCTGTCAGGCAGGCAGACTGCCTGGATGGGTGTTCAGTGAGCCGATCATTACTATTATGATGATTATTCTGCGTGTGTGTGTGTGAATGTACAAGTGATGGTGATCTTGTCATTATTGTTAAACTGCTGCCGATGTATCGAATCGAAACTTTGTCTGCTGTTTGTCAGTAGTTGTTGCTTACATAGTTAAGTTTATGTAGCTGATTGCCGCTGCAGTTGCAAGGCTTGCAACTATTTGTGGCAAAAATATTGGCGCTTAAATATTGCCCGTCTACACAAAAGCTTTATGGTTTATAAGAGACTTCCACCATCTACAATATTTCCACTAGAAAAACAACAGCAAAAAAACAAAAAAAAAAAAAAAAAACAAAAAAAACCGAACGTCGTCTATAGACTTTTAAATGAGAATTTCCTGGCTTCCAGCTGGGCAACGTCGTTCAAATTTAATTGCTTTAAAGGCATTTATTTTGTCTTTCTATACTTACACACGCACACATATACACACACTTACACTTACCCATACATGTCAGGGTACGAGCTTAAACTATTTCAAAGTCATAATGTTAGTTTCGTTTTTTTTTCTTTTCAATTTTTATTTCTTAGTTAAAGTGCTCTTTTAAAGAGATTTTCTTTCTTTCTTTCTTTATTTTTTTTTGTCGTATGATTTTTTTTGTTTTGTTTTTTAATCACACAGTGTTTTTTGAATCATGTTTCCACACCATGAGTTGCCATAAATCTAATATCTACGTATCTTGGCAAACCAAAAGCAAATCTACACTGGAGTGCATAAAGAAAAATCGTCTCAGATAAAAGTTGCTCGTCGTCGTCGTTGTTATAGACAAGGCGACCTTTTTTTGTACGTGTGTTTGTGTGTGTATATGTCTTTTCCTCTTCGTTTTTTTTTTGCAATTGATCAGAAATTAAAAACTGATATTCTCTCAAAGTTTTTAAATTATTATTGCAAAGCGGCAATACACTCGAGGAAATATTGGCGCACTTTGGTTACAAAAGTTTTTTAACTTTCATTTCCTATTTCGATTTGTACAAATAGAATTAAGAAGCCTACGTTACAAAGATTATATGCTGGGTTTAGTGTGAAAATCAAAGATCTTAAAAATTATGTGATTGTAGTTGTCCTCCTGATAATAAGCCTTACAAACTTC